>APFE030408968.1:0-14201 GCA_000404065.3 Pinus taeda | reverse complement strand
TAGGATAGTGTAGGCTAGGCTAGGTTATGTTAGCGTAGCCTAGGTAGGCTAGGATAGGCTACATTATGCTAGTCTAGGTAGGTTAGGCTAGGCTAGGCTAGGTAGCCTAGGATATGGTAGGCTAGGGTAGGGTATGGTAGGCTAGGCTGGGTTAGGATAGGTAGCCTAGGGTAGGGTGGGCTACGATAGGCTTTGGTACGTGAGCCTAGTCTAGATTAGGCTAGATGAGATTAGCCGAGATTAGGCTAGGCTAGATTAGAGTAGGCTAGACTAGCTTAGAGTAGATTAGGCTAGGCTAGATTAGCCTACAATATGTTAGATTAGGCTATGCTGGGCTAGGCTAAGTTAGGTTAGGATAAGCTAGATTATGCTAGTCTAGATTAGGCTAGATTAAGCTAGATTAGGCTAGACTAGGCTAGGATAGATTAGGCTATGTTAAATTTGGCTAGATTAAGTTAGGATAGGCTTGGTTGTATTGAGCTAAGCTAGATTGGGGTAGGTTAGATTAGGAAAGGTTAGGATAATCTAGACTAGGCCACGCTAGACTAAAACCTAAACCCCAAACCCCAAACCCTAAACCCTGAAACCTAAGCATTTTATGATATATAAAAAAACATTGTAACTTTTATTTAAGTGTTTATTAAAAGAATTTACTAAGGTTTTATAAAACCTAAACGCTAAACCCTAATCATTTAATAACATTATGAAAAGTGTTTTGTAACCTTTTTGAAGTGTTTATCAAAAGCTCTTAATAAAGTTTAATAAACTCTAAAACCTAAAGCCTGAACCCTAAACCCCAAACCCTAAGCCCTAAACGCTAACCCTAAAACATAAACACTAAACCCTAAATAATAAACCCTAAACCCTAAATCCTATAAACTAAACCCTAAACTGTAGGAATTTTATAACATTTTTAAAAGCGTTTTGTAACCTTTATTTAAGTGTTTATTAAAATAATTTACTAAATTGTCATAAAACTTAAGCCATACACCCTAAAACCTAACCCCAAAACAAAAACCCTAAACCTTAAACACCAAGCCCAAAACCCTAAACCATAAACCCTAAGAATTTTATGACAGTTTAACAAGAATTTTGTAAATTTTATTCAAGTGTTTATTAAAATAATTTACTAAAGTGTTATAAACCCCAAACCATAAACACAAAACCCTAAACACTAAATACAAAAACATAAACACTAAACCCCAAAACCTAAACCCTAAACCGTAAACCCCAAACCCCAAACCCTAAACTGTAAACCATAAACCCTAACCATTTTATAATATTTTAAAAAATGTTTTGTAACTTTTATTTAAGTCTTTATTAAAATAATTTACCAAAATGTTGTAGACACTATACAATAAACCTTAAACCTAAACCTAAAACCTCAAACCTTAAACCATAAACCTTAAACCCTAAATCCTAATCATTTTGTAACATCTTAAAAAGTATTTTAAAACTTTTATTTAAGTGTTTATTAAAATACTTTACTCATTTCCTATAAACCCTAAACCCTAACCTCTAAACCCTAAAACCTAAATCATAAACCCTAAACACTAAACCTTAAACCTTAAACCCCAAATCAATAAAATTAAACCCTAAGCATTTTATAACATTTTAAAAAGTGTTTTGTAATTTTTATTTAAGAGTTTATTAAAATAATTTACTAAAATGTTCTAAACCCTTAACCCTAAATTGTTAACCACAAACTGTAAACCCTAAACTGTAAACTCTAAACCTGAAAGCCGAAATCCTAAACCATGAGCATTTTATAACATTTTAAACCCAGAAACCAAAACCCTAAAGCCTAAACTCTAAACCCTAAGTATTCTATAACATCTTAACAAACGTTTCCTTACTTTTGTTTAAGACTTTATAATAAAAATTTACTCAAGTGTTATAAACCCTAAAGCCTAAACCATGAGAATTTTATAGAATTTTAAATCCTAAACCCTAAATTCTAAGGATTTTATAACATTTTAACAAGTGTTTTTTAACTAAACCCTAAAACGTAGGCATTTTATAATATTTTTAAAAGCATTTGGTGACTTTTATTTAAGTGTTTGTTAAAAAAATTTACTAAATTTTTATAGACCTTAAACCATACATCCTTAAACCTAACCCCAAAACCTAAACTCTAAATCCTAAAGCCCAAGTCCTAAACTGTAAACTATAAACCCTAAGAATTTTATAACAATTTAAGAATAATTTTGTAACTTTTATTTTAGTGTTTATTAAAGGAATTTACTAAAGTGTTGTAAACAATAAACCATAAACACACAACCCTAAACCCTAAACACAAAAACATAAACCCTAAACCCCGAAACCTAAACCCTAAACGGTAAACCCCAAACCCCAAACCCTAAACCGTAATCCGTAAACCCTAACCATTTTATAAGATTTTAAAAATTGTTTTGTAACTTTTATTTAAATATTTATTAAAAGCATTTTCCAAAATGTTACAGACCCTATACACTAAACCCTGAACCTAGACCCAAAACCCCAAAGCTTAAACCGTAAACCATAAACCCTAATCATTTTATAACATTTTAAAAAGTATTTTGAAACTTTTATTTATGTGTTTATTAAAAGCCTTTACTAATTTCTTATAAAACCTAAACCCTAACCTCTAAATCCCAAACCCTATACCCTAAATCATAATACCTAAACCCTAAACCTTAAACTCTAAACTCCAAATCGAGAACATTAAACCCTAAGCATTTTATAACATTTTAAAATTCATTTTGTAATTTTTATTTAAGTTTTTATTAAAAGAATTTACTAAATTGTTATAAACCCTCAAACCTAAACTGTAAACCACAAACCCTAAATCCTAAAGCCTAAACTCTAAACCTGAAACCCTAAAACATAAATGATAAGCTCTAGACCCTGAACCCTAAACCCTAAACAATAAAACCTAAATGCTAAACTCTAATAATTTATAACACTTTAGAAAACATAGTGTAACATATATTTATGTGTTTATTAAAATCATTTACTAAAGTGTTATAAACCCTAACCCCTAACCTCTAAACACCAAAACCTAAACCGTAAACCCTAAGCATTTTATAACATCTTAAAGAAATTTCTAACTTTTATTTAAGTCTTATAAACCTTAGACTCTTAACCCTAAACCCTAAGAAATTTATAACATTTTAAAAATTGTTTTTTAAATTTTGTTTAAGTGTTTATTATAAGAATTTACTAAAATATCATAAAACCTAAACCATAAGCATTTTATAGCATTCTAAAAAGAGTCTTGTGACTTTTACTTAAGTTTTTATCAAAGTAATTTACTAAGGTGTTATTAAACCTTAAACGTAAAACCTAAACCCTAAACTATAAACCGTAAACTGAAAAGCCTAAACCCTAAATGATAAACCCTAAGCCTTTTATAACATTTCATAAAGCGTTTTGTAACATTTATTTAAGTATTTATTGAAACAATTTACTAAACTGTTATAACCCCTGGACCCTAAACACTAAACCCTAAACCTTAAACCCAAAACCCAAAACCATATACCTTATACCCTAAAACCTAAACCCTAAGCATTTCATAACATTTTAAAAAGTGTTTTGTAACTCCTTTTACATGTTTATTAAAAACATTTACTAAAGTGTTATAACCTTGAAACCCTAATCCCTAAAACCTAAACCCTAACTAATTTATAACATTTTGAAGAGTTTTTTGTAACTTTTATATAGGTGTATACTGAAAACATTTAATAAAGTTTTATAAACTCTAAACCCTAAACACTAAAGCCTAATAATTTTATAACATTTTAAAAACTATATGTAACTTTTATTTAAGTTCTTTTTAAATTAATTTACTAAAATGTTATAAACATTAAATCCTAAACCCTAAATGGAAAACACTAATCCCTATACCATAAATGCTAAGAATTTTATCATAATCTATAATAATGAAACACCACACTTGGGTATGTGAGTGTAGGAGTGAGAAAATTGTGATGCATGCTATATTCTCACCTTTGTTTTTCCACTCTTCTTCATAAACATATTTCCTCATATTTACTTTTCTTTGTAACTCTTGAGGCTCAATGGGATGAATGCATTACGTTTACTATGTAGTAGCGGATACCCCCTTTAGGTGGTGTGGCTCATCCCTACAACCGAAACCCTAAACCCTAAACCCTTAACCCTAAACCCCAAAGCCTAAACCCTAAACCCTAAGCATTTTATAACATTTTAAAAAATGTTTTGAAAATTTTATGTAAGTGCTTATTAAAACAATTACTAAGGTTTTATATACCCGAAACCATGAACCCTAAAGCTAAAACCCTAAACCCTAAACCAAAAATATTAAAACTTAAACTGTAAGAATTTTGTAAAGTATTATAAATCTTAAACAGTAAACCCTAATCCCTAAATGCTAAACCAAAAATGCTTAATCGTAAACCTTAGACCCTAAACATGAAACCCTAAATCCTAAACACTAAATTCTAAACCCTAAACCCTAAACGGTAAACCATAAACCCCTAACCCTAAACCCTAAACTGTAAACCATAAACCCTAAGTATTTTATCACATTTTAAAAAATGTTTTGTAGATTTTATTTAAATTCTTATTAAAATAATTTACTAAAGTGTTATAATCCCTAGACCCTCAAACTCTAAACCATAAACCATAGACTTAAAACCCTAAAACCAAACCCTAAACCTTCAACATTTTAAAGCATTTTGAAAATGATTTTGTAACTTTTATTTAAGTGTTTAGTAAAAGAATTTATTAACGTGTTATAAACCATAAACCCTAATCCCTAATCCCTTAACCCTAAACCCCAAACCCTAAACACTAAACCCTAATCGCCAAACCCCAAACCCTAAACCGTAATACCTAAGCATTTTATGATCTATAAAAAATATTGTAACTTTTATTTAAGTGTTTATTAAAAGAATTTACTAAGGTGTTACAAAACCTAAACCCTAAATACCAAACCCTAATCATTATATAACATTTTAAAAGTGTTTTTTAACCCCTTTTAAGTGTTCATCTTAAGCTCTTAATAAATTTTTATAAACTCTAAAACCTAAAACCTATACGCTAAACCCTAAAAAATAAACCGTAAATCGTAAACCCTAAATGATATTTAAGTGTTTATCAAAAGAATTTACTAAATCGTTATAAAACTTAAACCATACAGCGTAAAACCTATCCCTAAAACCAAAACCCAAAACCCTAAACCCCAAACCCAAAAACGTAAACCATAAACCCTAAGAATTTGATAACAATTTAAGAATAATTTTGTAACTTTTATTTAAGTGTTTATTAAAATAATTTACTAAAGTGTTATAAACCCTAAACCATAAACAGAAAACCCTAAACCCTAAACACAAAGCCCTAAACCCTAAACACAAAAGCATAAACCCTAAACCCCAAAACCTAAACCCTAAGCCCTAAACCCCAAACCCCAAACCCTAAACTGTAAATCACAAACCCTAATCATTTTATAACATTTTCAAAAATGTTTTGTAACCTTTATTTAAGTGTTTATTACAATAATTTACCAAAATGTTGTAGACCCTATACAATAAACCCTAAACTTAAACCCCAAACCTTAAACCGTAAACCGTAAACCCTATATCCTAATCATTTTATAACATTTTAAAAAGTATTTTGAAACTTATATTTATGTTTTTATTAGAATCCTTTACTAATGCCTTATAAACCCTAAACCCGAACTTCTAAACTACAAAACCTAAAACCTAAATCATAAACCCTAAAACCTAAACCTTAAACCTTAAACCTCAAATTGCAAACATTAAACCTAAGCATTTTATAACATTTTCAAAAGTGTTCCGTAATTTTTATTTAAGAGTTTATTAAAATAATCTACTGAAGTGTTAGAAACCCTCAACCCTAAACTGTAGACCACAAGCCCTAAACCCTAAACCATAAACTCCAAACCTGAAACCCTAAATCCTAAACCCTAAACTCTAAACCGTGAACCCTAAATGCTAAACTCTAGTAATTTTCTAACACTTTAGAAAACATATTATAGCTTATATTTAAGTGTTTATTAAAATCATTTACTAAAGTGTTATAAACACTAAACCCTAAACACTAAACACAAAACCCCAAACCATAAACCCTAAACAATAAACCCTATGAATTTTATAACATCTTAAAACAATTCCTAACATTTATTTAAGTGTTTATTAAGAGGATTTACTAAATTCTTATAAACCTTAGACTCTTAACCCTAAACCCTTAGCAATTGATAACATTTTAAAAAATGTTTTTAACTTTTATTTAAGTGTTTATTATAAGAATTTACTGAAACCTAAACCGTAATCATTTTATAGCATTCTAAAAAGATTTTTGTGACTTATACTTAATTTTTTGTGAAAATAATCTACTAAGGTGTTATAACCCTAAACCATAAAAACTAAACCCTAAGCTATAAACCCTGAACTAATAAACATAAACCCTAAATGCTAAACTCTAAGCCTTTTATAACATTTCATAAAGCGTTTTGTAACATTTATTTAAGTGTTTATTAAAACAATTTACTAAAGTGTTATAAACTGTAAACCATAAACCATAAACCTTAAACCCAATACCCGAAACCATATACCTTATACCCTAAAACGTAAACCATGGGCATTTCATAACATTTTAAAAAGTGTTTTGTAACTTTTTTTACGTGTTTATTAAAAGAATTTACTAAAGTGTTATAAACTTGAAACCCTAATCCCTAAAACCTAAACGCTAACTAGTTTATAGCATTTTAAAGAGTTTTTTATAACTTTTATTTAAGTTTATTCTAGAAACATTTACTAAAGTGGTAGAAACTCTAAACCCTAAAAGCTAAAGCCTAAAAATTTTATAACATTTTAAAAAATATTTGTAACTTTTACTTATGTGCTTATTAAAATAATTTAGAAAAATGTTATAAACCCTAAATCCTAAACCCTAAATCCCAAACCTTGATCCCTAAAACAAAAACCCTAAGAATTTTATGAGAATCTATAATAACAGAAGATCGCACTTGGGTATGTGAATGTAGGAGGGTGAAAATTGTGATACATGAGATACCCCGACCATTGTTTTTCCACTCTTCTTCATAAACCTGTTTCCTTTTATTTATTTTTCTTCATAAATCCTTGAGGCCCAATGGGATGAATCTATTATGTGTATTATGTAGCAACAGATATCCACTCAACATGCGGTGGTTGATCCCTACACCCTAAACCCTAAAACCAAAACCCTAAAACATTAACCCTCAACCCCGAGCATTTTATAACATTTTAAAAAGTGTTTTGTAACTTTTATGTAATTGTTTATTAAAACCTGAAAGAATAAACCTTAAACTGAAAATCTTAAAACTTATACACTAAGAATTTTGTAAAGTGTTATAAATCCTAAACTGTAAACCCTAATCCCTAAAGCCTAAACCGTAAATGCTTAACCCTAAACCCTAGACCCTAAACCCCAAACCCTAAATCCTAAACCCTAAATTCTGAACGCTAAACCCTATACCTTAATCATTTTATAACACTTTAAAAAGTGTTTTGTAACTTTTATTTAGCTATTTATTAAAAGCATTTAATAAAGTGTTATAAATCATAAGAACTAAACCTTATGCCCTAAACCCTAAAACCTCAGTGACAAAACCATAAACCCTAAAAAACCCAAGCATTTTATAAAGCTTAAATACTCTACCTTAAACCCTAAACCCTAAACCTGAAAGCCTAAACCAAAAAACATAAATGCTAAGCGTTTTATAACATTTTAAGAAGTATTTTATAAATTTTATTTAAGTGTTTATTAGAAGATTTTATGACACTGTTATAAACCCCAAATTCAAAACCCTAAACCCTAAACAATAAACATGAAACCCTTAACTCTAAACCATAAAGACAAAACGTTGAACCATAAACAATAAACCTCAAACCCTAAACTCTAAACCTGAAACCGAAAACCCTAAATTGTAAAGCCTAAACCCTAAATCGTAAACATTTTATAAGATTTTAAAGATTGTTTTGTAACTTTTATTCAATTGTTTATTAAAATCATTTAATAAAGTGTTATAACCCTAAATCCTAAACCCTAAGAATTTTATAACATTTTAAGAAGCGTTTTGTGATCTATTAAAAAGAATTGTAACCTTTATTTAAGTGTTTATTAAAATAATTTACTAAGGTGTTATAAAACCTAAACCCTAAACCCCAAACCCTAAACCCTAACCCTAATCGTTTAATAACATTTTAAAAAGTGTTTTGTATTCATTTTTAATTATTTATTAAAAGCACTTGATAAAGTTTTGTGTACCGTAAACCCCAAACCCCAAACACCAAACCCTAAACCCTAAACTCTAAACCCTAAAAAATAAACCCTAAACCCTAAACCCTATAAACTAAACCCTAAATGGTAACCATTTTATAACATTTTTAAAATCTTTTTGTAAATTTTATTTAAGTCCTTATTAAAAGAATTTATGAAATTGTTATAAACCTTAAACCATACATCTTAAAACCTAATCCCAAAACCTAAACCCTAAACCCTAAACATCAAGCCCTAAACCCTAAACCATAAACCCTAAGAATTTTATAACTGTTTAAGAAGAATTTTGTAACTTTTATTTAAGTGTTTATTAAATGAATTTACTAAAGTTTTATAAACCCTAGATCGTAAACACAAATCCATAAACCGTAAACACAAAAACATAAACACTAAACCCCAAAACCTAAACCGTAAACCCTAAACTCCAAACTCCAAACCCTAAACCCTGAACCTAAACCCAAAACCCCAAACCTTAAATCGTAAATCGTCAACCCTAAACCCTAATCATTTTATAACATTCTAAAAAGTATTTTGAAACTTTTATTTAAGTGTTTATTAAAATCCTTTACTAATGTCGTATAAACCATAAAACCTAACCTCTAAACCCCAAACCCTAAACCCCAAATCGTGAACATTAAACCCTAAGCATTTTATAGCATTTAAAAAATCATTTTGTAATTTTTCTTTAAGTGTTTATTAAAAGAATTTACCATTTTTATAAACTCTCAAACCTAAAATATAAACCACAAACCTTAATCCATAAATCATAAACTCTTAACCTAAAACCCTAAATCATAAACTCTAAACCCTAAACCCTAAACCCCAAAACCCTAAATGCTAAACTCTAATAATTTTATAACAATTTAGAAAACATATTGTAACTTATATTTAAGTTTTTATTAAAATCATTTTCTAAAATTTTATAAACCATAAACCCTAAAATCTAAACACCAAACCCCAAACCATAAACCCTATACCTTCAAACCCAATCATTTTTTAACATCTTAAAACAATTTCTAACATTTATTTAAGTGTTTATTAAAAGGATTTACTAAAGTCTTATAAACCTTAGACTCCTAACCCTAAACCTTAAGCAATTTATAACATTTTCAAAAGTGCTTTTTAACTCTTATTTAAGTGTTTATTATAAGAATTTACGGAAGTCTTATAAAACCTAAACCCTAAGCATTTTGTAACATTATAAAAAGAGTTTTGTGACTTTTACTTAACTTATTATCAAAATAATTTACTAAGGTTTTCTAAAACGTAAACCATAAAAGCTAAACCATGAACTATAAACCCTAAACCGAAAAACCTAAACCCTAAATGCTAAATCCTAAGCCTTTTATAACATTTCATAAACCATAAACCGAAAAACTCTAAACCCTAAATGCTAAAGCCTAAGAATTTTATAACATTTTACAAAACTATTTGTACGTTTTATTTAAGTGCTTATTAAAATAATTTACTAAAATGTTATAAACCCTAAACCCCAAACCCTAATCCCTAAACCATAAACCCTACGAATTTTATGGGAATCTATAATAACGGAAGACCGTACATGGCTTTCTAAGTGTGTGAGAGAGAAAATTGTGATACATGTACACCGACCTTTGTTTTTCTACTCTTCTTAAAACACCTATTTCCTTTTATTTATTTTTCTTCACACCTCCTTGAGGCTCAATGGGATGTATGCATTATGTGTACTATGTAGTAGTGGATACCCCCTTAAGGTGGGGTGGTTCATCCCTACACCCTAAACCCTAAATCCTAAACCCTAAATTCTTAAACCTAAACCCAAAACCCTAAACCATAAACTCTAAACCCCAAATGCTAAACCCTAAAGCCTAAGCATTTTATAACATTTTAAAAAGTGTTTTGTAACTTTAATGTAAGTGTTTATTAAAACAATTACTAAGGTGTTATAAACCCTAAACCATGAGCTGTAAACCCGAAACCCTAAACCCTAAACTGAAAATATTAAAACTTAAAGCCTAAGAATTTTGTAAAGTGTTATAAATCCTAAACCATAAACCCTAATCCTGAAAGCCTAAATTGCAAACGCTTAATCCTAAACCGTAGAACCTAAACCCCAAACCCTAAATCCTAAACCCTAACTTCTAAAACCTAAACCTAAGCATTTTATAACAATTTTAAAAACATTTTATAAATTTTATTTTAGTTTTTACTAAAAACATTTCATAAAGTGCTATAAACACTAAACCCTAAAGTTTAAACCATAAACCCCTAACCCTAAACCGTAAACTGTAAACCATAAACCCTAAGTATTTTATAACATTTTAAAAAGTGTTTTGTAACTTCTATTTAAATGTTTATTAAAATCATTTACTAAAGTCTAATAATCCCTAAACCCTAAAACCAAACTCTAAACCTTCAACAATTTAGAGCATTTGAAAAATGGTTTTCTAACTTTTATTTAAGTGTTTATTAAAAGAATTTAGTAAAGTGTTATCAACCATAAACCCTAAAACCTGAAACCTAATCATTTAATAACATTTTTAAAAGTGTTTTGTAACCTTTTTCGAGTGTTTATTAAAATATCTTAATAAAGTGTTATAAACCCTAAACCATAAACCCTATAAACTAAACTGTAAACCCGAAGCCCTAAACACTAAACCATAAACCCTAAGAATTTTATAACAGTTTAATAAGAATTTTGTAACTGTTATTTAAGTGTTTATTAAAATAATTTACCAAAGTTTTATAAACCCTAAATCATAAACACAAAACCCTAAGCCCTAAACACAAAAACATAACCCCTAAACCCCAAAACCTAAACCATAAACCCTAAACCCCAAACCCTAAACCGTAAATAGTAAACCCTAACCATTTCCTAACATTTTAGAAATTGTTTTGTAAATTTTATCTAAGTGTTTATTAAAATAATTTACCAAAATCTTGTAGACCCTATACACTAAACGCTAAACCTAAAACCAAAACCCAAAACCTTAAACCGTAAACCGTAAACTGTAAACCCTAATCATTTTATAACATTTAAAAAATTATTTTGAAACTTTTATTTAAGTGTTTATTAAAAGCCTTTACTAACGTATTATAAACCCTAAACCCTAACCTATAAACCTGAAGCCCTAAACCCTAAATCCTAAACCCTAAACACTAAACCCCAAATTGTAAACATTAAACCCTAAGCATTTTATAACATTTTAAAAAGCATTTTGTGATTTTTATTTAAGTGTTTATTAAAATAATTTACTAAAGTGTTATAAACCCTCAACCCTAAACTATAAACCACAAACCCTAAACCCTAAACCGTAAACTCTAAACCCTAAACCCTAAACACTAAACTCTAATAATCTTATAGCACTTTAGAAAACATATTGTAATGTATGTTTAAGTGTTTATTAAAATCATTGACTAAAGTGTTATAAACCCTCAACCCTAAACTCTAAACACCCAACCCCAAACCATAAACCCTAAACCATAAACTGTCAACATTTTATAACATCTTAAAACATAATATAACTTTTATTGAAGTGTTTATTATGAGGATTTACTAAATTCTTATAAACATTAGACTCTTAACCCTAAACCCTAAACCCTAAAAAAATTATAACATTTTAAAGAGTTTTTTGTAACTTTTTTTTTCAGTATTTATTATAAGAATTTACTAATGTCTTAAAAAACCTAAACCCTGAGCATTTTATAGCATTATAAAAAGAGTTTTGTGACTTTTAATTAAGTTTTTACCAAAATAATTTACTAAGGTGTTATAAACCCTAAACCATAAAAACTAAACCCTAAACTATAAACCCTAAATACTAAACCTTAAACCCCAAACCCTAATCCATAAACCATAAACCCTAAGAATTTATGAGAATTTATAATAATAGAAGACCGCACTTGGGTATGTGAGTGTAAGAGGTAGAAAATTGTGACACATGAGATACTCCGACCTTTTCTTTTCCACTCTTCTTCATAAACATGTTTCCTTTTATTTATTTTTCTTCATAACTCCTTGAGGCTCAGTGGGATGAATACATTATGTGTACCATGTAGCAGCGGATATCCCCCTAAGGTGGGGTGGTTCATATATACACCCTAAACCCTAAACCCTAAACCCTAAACCCTGAACCCTAAATCACAAACCCTAAACCATAAACCCTAAACCCCAAATCCTAAACCCTAAACCCACGCATTTTATAACATTTTAAAATGTGTTTTGTAACTTTTATTTAAGTGTTTATTAAAACGATTGCTAAGGTGTTATAAACTTGAAACCATGAACCCTAAACGTGAAACCTGAAACCATAAACTGAAAATATTAAAACTTAAACCCTAAGAATTTTGTGAACTCTTACAAATCTTAAACCGTAAACCCTAATCCCTAGAGCCTAAACTACAAATGCTTAACCCTAAACACTAGACCCTAAACCCCAAACCCTAAATCCTAAACACTAAATTCTAAACCCTAAACCCTAAAATCTAAACCATAAACCCCTAACCCTAAACCCTGAACTATAAACCATAAACCCTAAGTAATTTATAACATTTTAAAAAGTGTTTTGTAACTTTTATTTAAATGTTTATTGAAAGAATTTACTAAAGTGTTATAATACCTAAACCCTAAACTCTAAACCCTAAACCCTAAAACAAATCCCTAAACCTTCAACATTTTAAAGCATTTTAAAAATGGTTTTGTAACTTCTATTTTGATTGTTTATTAAAATAATTTAGTAAAGTGTTATAAACAGTAAACCCTAAACCCTAAACCCTAAGCCCAAAACCCTAAGCCCGAAACCCTAAACCCTATACCTTAATCATTTTATAACATTCTAAAAAGAGTTTTGTAAATTTTATTTAACTATTTATTAAAATCATTTACTAAAGTGTTATAAACCTTAAAATCTAAACCTTATACCCTAAACCGTAAACCCTAAACCACAAAACCCTAACCCTAAAACCCAATCATTTTATAAAGCTTAAACACTCTACCCTAAACCCTAAACCTTAAACCCCAAACCCTATACCATAAACCATAAACACTAAGCATTTTATAAAATTTTAAAAAGCATTTCGTAAATTTTATTTAAGTGTTTATTAAAAGCTTTTACGACAGTGCTAGAGACCGTAAGTTAAAAACGCTAAACCCTAAACCCTAAACTCTAAGCCCAAAACCAAAAACCCTAAATCCTAAAGCCTAAACCCTATATCGTAAGAATTTTATAACATTTTAAAAGATGTTTTTTAACTTTTATTTAAGCATTTATCAAAATAATTTACTAAAGTGTTATAAACCCTAAAACCTAAACCCTAAACCCTGAACCCAAAACGCAAAATCAAAACCCGAAACCCAAAACCCCAAATCCCAAAGGCCAAACCATAAACACTAAACCCTGAGAATTTTATGTCATTTTAAAAGGAATATTGTAACTTTTACTTAGGCCTTGAATAAAACCATTTATTAATGTATTATAAACAACAAACATGCTAAAGTACCCTAAACCATAAACCCCAAACCCTAAACTCTAAACCCTAAACCCTAATCATTTTATAACATTTCAGAAATAATTTTCTAACTTTTATTAAAGTGTTTATTAAATTAATTTACTAAATCTTTATAAACACTAAAGACTAAACCATAAACTCTAACTCCCAAACCTAAAACCCTAAACCCTAAACCTTAAATCCTAAACTCTAAGCATTTTATAACATTTTAAAAACTGTTTTGTAACTTTTATTTATGTGTTTATTAAAATGATTTACTGAACCCTTATATACCCGAAACTTTAAACCCTTAACCGCAAACCCTAAATGCTAATCATTTTCTTAGCGTTTAGGGTTTAGGTTTATAACACTTTATTAAATGCTTTTAATAAACACTTAAAAGAGTTACAAAAATGTATTTTAAAATGCTA
>APFE030408963.1:8629-20886 GCA_000404065.3 Pinus taeda | reverse complement strand
CCATCACTTGACACTCTGGTGCTGGATATAGGAAACAATTCAATTCCTTGGCTATCTTACAATGAATAAAATTATCGGTACTTCCCGAATAAATCAACACTATTACATTTTTCATCTTGATATGTCCTTCTATCTTGATAGTTTGAGTGGTAATTCCAATCAATGCATTACAAGATATGGTAAAATTAATTTCTTCTTCATCTAGGGTTTGTTCTAGGAGTATATCCTCTTATTTTGACATTTATTGTTCCTTTTCTTCCTCCTCTTCACAATCTACGTAGAATAATTTCTTCTCAACACACTTATGACCTTTAGTGTATTTGCTATCACAACTGTAACAAAGCCCTTTTGCTCTTTTTTCTTCCAATTGTTCTAGTGTCAACCTTGTAGGTTGTGGAAGGCTAGGGGCAACAACACTTCTATCTTTATAGTTGTGAGTGGTAGGCTTCCTGGTTGCCATAATTTTGCTTTCCATTTTTCCTGCTAACATGAATGCCTTCTCCAATGAATCAGGTTCCCAAACGTGAACCTCATGTTGGATATTATCCTTTAAAGTCCCTATGAACACATCAATCCTATGCTCCTCTAGAATATCTTTTACCCTTATGTTCAATTTATGGAAGTCCTCAATGTGCTCCATCATTGAACCCTTTTGTTTGAGATTTATCAATTGGCTAAAAAAGGTGTCGCTTTTTGTATCCTCATAATGTGCTATCATTTCTTCCATAAAAATTTCCCAAGTGACAATTTATTTATAAGAGAAAAGCCATCGATACCATACAAACTGATTTGGTTCCAAATATAAAGTTGCAATACGTATGTTTTGTGTGTTTTTCACATTATGGAGATCGAAAAATTGCTCCATCTGTAGTATCCATGTTCCGAGATCCTTGCCATCAAACTTCCTCATATCGATTTTTGGAACATGGTGGGTCTTCAATCCCACATTAGAGGCTATGAAATCATGATTAACATTTCTTTTCTTCTCATCATGATTTTCGTTTACTACCCTTTCACCATTAGTAACCATTTCTTATAGAAACTTATTCAAATTTATCATCAATTCTTCCATCTTAGCGTCCATGCCATTCATCTTAGCGTCCATGCCATCCATCTTAGCTTCCACACCATCCATCTTAACTTGCACACCATTAATATTAGCTTCCACGCCATCCATCTTGGCTTCAGTTACCTTTTGTGAAAGTGAAATGTGTTGTACTTGGTATTGTAATTTTGATATATCATGTGGCATTTCTTCCTCTTCTTCACGAGTCGTGCTAGAGCTTTCAGGTTGCTTACTAGGTGTTTCCATTTTCTTTCTTCAGGGCATTAATTAATACTAATATTTCTTCACTATTCCCTTTGAATTCCTTCAAACTAATTTTTCAAACCAATCTTACGTAAAATTAAAAAAAAACTACACACCTTTTTTTTCACTTTGTAAGAGCTTGAATTGAATCTGTCGTATCTTTGTAACTGCGGATCTTGAATATCTGAAATCATGTCCTGTAGTATCCCTTTGAATACTATTTCTAACCCCGCCATTCTGATTAATATTGGATTCTCCAAGGAAGAGTTATGCCAAATCTCCCACAGTGACCTAATTATAGACTAGTTCAGTAGATCGAACTTGTACAAAGTGCCACGTGTCACGTTTTCGACATTAGCACCTGAAACTGATATACATAAAACTGCAGGCCATCCTCTTTCTAAACCTTCTTACGAAATTTCAATCCGATGCTCATAACAAAAGTTATGAAGATTTTCCTCACGTCACCTGGTTGGAATGTAATTCAGGAGTCTACAAAAACCCTAACTTCCTCAGATCATATCTCTGAAATTTGAACCCAAAGTTCAAAACGATTTTGGCTCAAATGGGTTTTTTTTAGCTTCTAAAACGCCACAAAAGAAAAATTATAGTGAAAATGCCACAATGTCCTGTTTGGAGCAACGAAACCCTAGAATCCAAAGCTCTGATAACAAATGTTATGAACCAGCTCACAAAAAGATAGAAAAGATAGATCAATGCCTTAGAATTCAACCTCTTCAAGGGGGAAACCTCCTTTAAATTACACAAATGAACAATTCTTGGATGATAAAAGTGACTAAACCTTCCTTCTATATATAGGAGTCTAACAGGTCAAAATATAGTCAAGCCGACATAACAGTAATAACATAAGGGAACAATAATAACAATGGTTGGTTTCTATGGGGCACACTAATAATAATATGGGGACAATAGGGGCACAATAATAACAATAAGGGCTACAATGAAAATAGTAATGGGGGAATAACTAGTATTATAGGGACCTAATACAGAACCCAAATGAAAAACATATCCTGATGTCCTCTTTCTGTCATCAACATTTCCTACCTAGTCACTATCGATGTAACCAACTAGCCTGAAATCATTTGTTGCAGCGTACAAAATACTATATTCCTTTGTCCCATTGACATGCCTTAGAATCCTTTTCCTTGCTTTCCAATGCATCTCCTTGGGTGTCTCCATGAACCTTGACACCAAAGTCACTACATACATTATATCTAGCCTAGTGGCACTCAAATACATCAATCTACCCACCGTACTTTTGTATAATGTCGGATTCAAATTTTTGTTGCAATCTTCTTTGCTCAACTTCAACCCAATGACAGTTTGAGTTGGTGCAGGCTTGTTGTTCTACATATTAAAACCTTCTAAAATGTCTGCCACATACTTTGCTTGGGAAATAAAAATACCATTTTCTGTTTGCTTCACTTCTATGCCCAAAAAATACCTTAACAACCCCAAGTTAGTCATTTCAAATTGACTTTTCATGACTCTTTTGAAATCAACGATGAGGAAATCATTAGTGCCTATAAAAATAAAATCATTTACATATAAAAAAGCAATAAGAAGCTTACCATCACTCTCTTTGATGTAGAGAGTAGGCTCTCCATCACATTTGTCGAATCCATTGTCCAACAAGTAAGCATCTATCCTGCTATACCATGCACACGGTGCTTGCTTCAACCCATAAAGAGCTTTCCCCAACCTATACACCTTGTCTTCTTGTGCTTCTACCTCATAACTAGGTGGTTGCGCAACATACACTTCCTCTTTCAACAATCCATTCAAGAACATTGATTTTACGTCCATTTGATACACTTTCCATTTATGTTGGGTGGTAATCACCACAACTATATGCACTATTTCCATCCTCAGGACTAGCGCAAATGTCTCTGCATAATCTCTTCCATGCTGCTGCTTGTATCCTTTGACAAGTAGCCTCACTTTGTGCCTTTCAATCTTCTCGTTGACATTTCTCTTGGTCTTATAGACTCACTTCACTCCAATAACTTATTTTCCTTGCGGAAGGTTCACTTACTCTCATGTGTCATTATTTTTTATTGCTTCTATTTCTTCCTACATTGTTGCAACCCATTTTTCTTCTTTGATTGCATCCTCAAAATGGATTGGGTCATCTACATGACAAAATAATGAAAATAAGGAATTTAGACCAACGCTACTATCAACTTCATCTTACTCATAAATCTCATTTAAATTTATGAATTTTGGTCTTCTTGTGCTTGTTGAAGATGGGCTTAACATGTCACTTGGTGTTGCACGTTGTGAAATGCTTGGAGAAGCACTTGCTTGATTGCGTGACATTTCCTATTATTTGTTGACGGTGTGACTTGTTGCCTGCTTTGTTGTGCTTGAATAGGAGTAGAGGGAATCACTGTTGAGGAATTGTTTGTTTTTGTCAATTCCTCTGTCCAAATGTGGTATATATGCTTTGACATTGATTTCCTTCTCTAAACTTCCATCCCATGCTTCCTCTTCTATGAACTTCACATCTCTGCTAATTATGACCTTCTTGGTTGATGAATTATAGAACTCGTATGCCTTGCATTCGTCATTATGTGCAACAAATATGCACCTCCTTGTTGTCCAACTTCTTCCTTAACTCATCCAAGACATTGCATACACCACACATCAAAACACTCTCATGTGAGTGACAATATGCTTTCTTCTACTCCATGCCTCTTCAAGAACTACATTCTTGACACTTTTGGTTGGACACCTATTAATGATATATGTTGCACAATCGACAACTTCAGCCCAATAATCATTTGGCAAATGCTTTGCCTTCAACATACTCCTTTCCATTTCCATAATGATCCCATTCTTCCTTTCCGCGACACCAGTTTGCTGAGGTGTATACCTTGTTGTAAATTTCTTGTGAATTTCATGCTCCCTGCAAAATCAAAGGAAGTCATTTGAGATGTATTCGCCACCTCTATCAGTCCTAAGGACTTTGATGTAGTGTCCATTTTGCTTCTCAACAAGAGCCTTGTATTGGAAAAATCACTCAAACACTTCACTTTTCTATTTTAGGAGATAGACCCATGTCTTCCTTGTGTAGTCATCTACAGAGGTCAACAAATAGTAGCTACCACCAATTGATGGTGTCTGCATTGGTCAACATAAATCTGAGTGGACAATCTCCCAAGGTGCCATTTCCCTTAGTGAATTTTCTACTGGAAATGTCTCTCTTTGTTGTTTTCCCAAGATACATCCTTCATATAGGTTGTCTGGTTTCCCTATGAGTGGAAATCCCTTCACCATGCCTTTTTTATAAAGCAAATTCAAACCTCTGAAGTTGAGATGACCAAATCTCAAATGCCATAACCAATTTCCATTTTTGACCTCTGCTTGATAGTTTACTTGTATGACAACTGCAAATTTTCTTTCATCCTCTTGTGAATTCATTCACATTTGTACTCGTGCACCTTATTCCTTCAAATTTGATTTTATATTTAAGGGAAACATTCTATTGTTTGTCATCTGAACTTTTGTAATCAGCTGTCTGCTTGGAGGCTTATCTAAAATTGTGCACTCACCATTTTTGAAAAAGACATTATAGCCCTTTTGCATGAGCTGTCCAATGCTTATGAGGTTATGCTTCAAACTAGGGACAATGTAAACATCTGAGATGTACTTCTTCTCCCCCTTATTTGTTAGGATATTAACTCTTCCTTTGTCCATGCTAGATACTCTTTGATCAGTCCCTAATGTCATTTCAGATTTCACACTTTCATCTACATTGGTAAACATTTCTATGTTCCCTGAAATGTGGTTGTTGCACCCTGAATATAGTTACCATATATCATTTTGTTTTTCTTGTGCTACATTACAAGCTAAATACACGTCATCATGGTTCTAATTTTCCTTTGTTTTGGTCTGTTACTTATGTCATATTGCTTCTTTCTACATTCATTTGCATAGTGACCATACTTCTTACAATAATTACATTGGACTTGAGATTTATCATACCTCTAACCTTATGCTTGATTTTGGCTCAGGCCTTGACTCGGATTTTGATTTCTCCCCCTTCCGCTTAAGCTTGAAGGGCTACCTCTTCCACCTTGGTATGGGCTTCTTCCTCTTCCTCTAGCATTTGATCTTCCTCTACCTCTACCTTAACCAAATGAAACTTTTGTTTTGAAGGCATGCTCCAATGAGGAGCTAGTTTCTCTATTCAGTCTATGTTCATGAGAAATCAGTGATGCATGAAGCTCATCCACTGAAAATTGTGAAAGAACCTTTGTCTCTTCTATGGCCACAATTATGGCATCAAGCCTTGCTAGCGTACTTCTCAAAACTTTCTCAACTATTCTCCTTTCCTCAAGTGTCTCACCATGAATCCTGATTTGAGTAACCAACCCAATTACATTTGTAAAAAACAATTCTACATTCTCAGACTCTTTCATATAGATTGTTTCAAAGTCTCTTCTCAACATTTGTAGTTTTGTTGTCTTGACTTTTGCCATGCGTTGGTAGGTTGTCTCGAGGGTGTCTCAGGCTTGCTTGGATTTCGTCGCTGCTAGAATCTTTAGGAAAATACTTTCATGAACTACTTGAAAAATGTAGAAGAGGGTTTTTGCATATTTCTTAGAGTTGTCCCTCAACGAATCCCTTTTGTGTTGAGACAAAGTATTGTATGTTGTTGCATCTGCTGGTTCTTGAAAACCATTCTCCACCAAATCCCAAATGTCTTGAGAAGAAAACAAGGCCTTCATTGTAATAGATCAATAATAATACTTTTCCCCATTAAATTGTGGTATCTGAGGATTAGTCAAGTTTGTGCTTGATTTTTCCATTTCTCAATGTAAAAAAAACTTTCTACTTGCTGGTAAATACGCTCCAAAAAAAAATCTTCCCTCAAAACAATTTTTAACTACTAGTAAAAGCACTTGTTTTTACACTAATAGAGTTTAACCCGCTTCTATACCATGTTAGAAATTTTACCATGAGCAAAGGAGAGGAGTTTACCTAAAAAAACAATTGCTTGCGGGAAGCAAATCGTAAGTGGATAGAGGCTTGAATAAAACATAGAAATTTACTCACAACGAAATAGAGTAAAACAATGTGGTTGCGGTAAATCTACTCGTGAAAGTTTAAAACCATATAGAAACAGACCATACTTTAAATTATGATATAAAACATATGAAAATAAATTGGCTTGGTAAATGGAGGCTCCACCTCCATGTAAAAAAAGATCTTAACCATTTACACTTCACCAAGGGTTGCAGAGTAACTCTATAAAATTCTGTAAGAACTTGTTTTCATGCACCCACCAATATTTGCTCGACAATTTTCTCCTCTCTACCTCACAAACTTACACCCTCGACTCTCTCAACCCTACGAATGACTTTACATTCATATTTATCTAAACATACAACTTTGACTCATTATACAAAATGAGAGATTTTCAGAACTTTCAGAGGTTGCGAGACTACAAGTAAGAGTTGCATAGTAAATGCCATTCATATTTATCTAAACATACAATTTTGACTCATTATACAAAATGAGAGATTTCAAAACTTGCAGAGGTTGCGGACTGCAAGTAAGAGTTGCATAATAAATGTTTGAACATACATTTTACCAACTTTGTATGTAGTGCTTTAACTATTTGATGTGTCGCAGAATAGTCAACTTGTACTTCTGCTCAAAACTTGATCCCTTCCACCTCCAAACAAAATCGCAACCTATAGTTGAGGCGTCCCACAAATATGGTTGTTGTCAATCTATTAACTGTGATAGTTGAGATTAATACTTCCAGCATTATCACGGCAGGCAAGAAGACCAAGATGATGCATGCAAATGGGATGGATAAAAAGACTTTATTTCAAGCAAGCAAGAAGGGCCGAGAGATAATAAGCATGCAAGCAAGTCAAGCAAGAATAACACACACTAACTTGGATTTGTAAGGCTTTGAAGGGAATAAATTAATAAGCCTACCTAAAAAAGTCAATAGATTTGTTGGGATGCTTGACTAGGTTTTATGAGTGATCCAAGAAATGACTATGATTTGTTGGGATGCTTGCTTGACTAGGTTTTATGAGTGATCCAGCAAATGACTCCTATATTGAATTTTGTTTATTCTTCTTTTTCTGAACCATGGGCTATATACCTAGTTATACTTTTTTACGAACTTAGTCATGTCAAGGAGTTACAATAGTGATAAACTAGAATTTGGAATATATTTTCAAGTAAGATTATGATTTTTGTTGTTGTTTAAAATATGTTTTTGAATGCATAAATGAATTCAATGAAAAATCCCTAGGTTATGTGAATTCTATATATTAACCATAACTAACTTCATATGACACTTGATGAGATGACAATTTTTTTTAATTAATCAATTTAATTAAGAAAACAAAAATAACATAATTACTTTGGAGATAAATCTCAAACTTTAATTTGCATAAAATACTAAGAATATTCTAGAGTTAACTCCATGCCATGCACCTAATAATTATTGATAATTAAATTAAAACTCTATGTCTTATTCCAAAATGGACACACTTATCACCACAATTAATTAAAATATAGGTTAAGCATACATACATTTGAAAAAAGATGAAACAACTTTTTTATTCATGGAGATTTACCTCTACTTTACCATGAAGATTTTTAATTTGTAAATAGATTTTGTTACAATACCATAGCTTATCAATATCATATTCCCAAAAAAACTATAAATAATTTCACGTCACTTATTATAGTAGGGATGACATTACTTTTGTTTTGAGTGCAAATTATTTTGTTTTTGGCCAAATTTTTCTGCCACTTATCAATGGTTTAACATTGAAAATTCATATTTTGTAATTTATTATTATTATTTAAATTTATTTACTTGTAAAGTGATTGGTCGAGGTTTTACTATGGATTGTTTAATAACTTATGTTAGTTACTAATTTTTTTATTTTAGTGTTTTTTCTATTTATTTTTATTTATTTTCCTTTTTTTCTATTATTTCCATTTTCATGAATTATAGTTTTTTCTCCATATTTTCAATTTAAGATGACTTATTATTATATGAAAATATTTTTGATGAATTTAATTATAAAAAATTATATTATATTAATAAAAAATAAACACATAAATATATATAATATGTTAATATAAAACAATATTAGTTCTTAATCTTTGATGGCTATATTTAACAATACAAAATTTTATTAGTTGTTTTACTTTTCTGATAAAATATTTGCTTTATTAATTTTTAGTTTAATTAAACTATATTTAAGCTAAGCATGTACCCTTGTTTCTATGGCAATTTTTTAAAAATTAATCTCTAAAAAAATATAACAAATTTAAAAATAAAGTTCAACTTTTACATTTAAAATTATTTTAAAATATTTCATAAAAGTTAAATATTCCAATCCACTAACAATTATTTCATTTTCATGTAGTCTAAAAACAATTACAGATTAGTCTGGAAAATAATGGAAATTCCAACAAAATTATAACAAAATTCTGCAGAAATTTTTGAAAATATAGGTTATAATTGTCAAATTTCAGAATTTTGAATAAGAATCCATTTCCACTATCAAAAAACTATCTAAACACTCCAGCAATCTAATTTTTTCAATTTTTTTACGGGATTCCAACCAAAAAACTGACATCCAAACAAATTTATAGCGCCATCCAGGCGAATTTGTGGCATCCTAGAAAACGCCTTTAATTTTTATTGAGATATCTAATCATGGGATAGAAAACTTATACCAACCAAGGAATGCGGAAAGGGCCCAGGCGTTCAGTTAAACTTGGCCCACGGGCTCTCCCCTTTAGGCTTATGAATTATGCACCCACATGGATGAACTACCAACCTATTTGTTCACATTGGCCAGTGAAGATCCAGAGCCATGAAATGCCCATGGGCTCTCCACGTTACGTTAAATACTATTAGACAACGCACTGACGTGATTGCATAAGGTTCCACGAGTAATCTGAAGAAAGCACTACTACATAATAGCGTTCTACTATGCGTTCACCTTGACGAGTGAAGGCGACAGCCATTAGCTTAAATTGATTGTAAATTGTGTCGACTTGAAAAATATGTATGTATTCATGGTTGTTCCCTCCTTTCTCTCTCTATCAATCCGTTATCCGTTGAAAAAGATGTTTACATGGACGGTGCGTTCCTCCTGTCTCTTTCAAAATTGTGATTTGCAACTTCGCGCAACCTCACCCCTCGCAGCTCTACCCCCGTCCAGGGTCAGGCCCCCACCGGCAGCTCTATCCCCGCCCAGGGTCAGGCCCCCGCCCGCAGCTCTACCCCGCGTATCTTTATAATCTGCCTTCCTCGCCATATCATTCACTCCATGCATTCCATTTTTGTTCTTCTGATTCCGTGGTTTCCCAGCTCTAAAGACATTCAGTTATAAGGTTGGGCCACTTGTTGAACATAATAGCAGTTTGAAAGGTAATTCACATACTCATCATCTTTTCTTTCTTTCTGTGGGTTAAAGATTATGTTGTATTTACTTCATAATCGTCTTCTGTGGGCTTTTACAGGATTCATCATAGCTCGAAATTTCTTTAATTTCAATGACATTTTTCTGAAATATTTTTTTTCCTTTTTCCAAGAGTTTGCTATTGGAGACATTTAAATTTTAGAGCGCCCGTCAATCACTGTAAGTTTCTGCAGCCTATTATTTATTGTTGTACTAGGCTTTGTCCATGTATCCTATTTAAACTCAGATTTAGGTGTCTATCAAATTCGCTGCCATTCTATCTATTCCATTGGGGTTCGGGTTTCTTCGGATTCAGTTTTAATTCAGGGAAAATAAAAACTAATTCTACTCTTTGTCAAGAAAATCTCTGGTAATTGTATTCTTGCCTAGGACAATCAGATTTCTGATGGAGTATCAACCCAACAGCAACAGCAGCAGCAACAGGGTTTCCTTGACAATTGAAGACCATATTATCATTATTATTGCGATTCCTGTTCTTCCGCAAATTAATGTTATGCGTCAAGAACCTGGTACCCATATGTGCAGCTGTATAAAATACTTGATAAATGTGTACATGACCAGTCATGGGGTGATTCTCACGGCTGTCTTCTCTGTTCAGGGTCCTGTTGGGTCAGAGGTTTGGGGCAGTCTAGTCCTTCTCTGCGGAGTTGTATCCACAGTAACCATCCTCCTCCTCCTCCGCATATTCGTTCAACAGTTTAATGATCTTCCGGATGGCGGGAGACGCGAACGTGGACTCCTCAATTCTGTGGTTGAGAAATGGAGGTGGATTGCAGGGAGAGGTGCATTTGTTTTAATGCTAATGGGGTTGTCAGTCTGCCTCTTCTTCACTTGCAGTCGTCAGCTCTTCTCCCGCATTCCCTAAATCTTCCGAGGAACTTCTGTGTAGCTTGGCACGGTACCATGACTATTATCAGTTCTTTGCAGCAATACTTTATTTCCGAGTTATAAGTTTATATCTTCGTTTGACTTTTACACTGATGGCCATGGCCGTTACACTGTCTTAATGGGATTATGAATCTGTGTGTTGTTCACTCCCGCTTCTCCTAAATATGTCTAAAATTTGCTCCACTTGTTTCTATCTAATTTTTTTTGGAGCGGTTCTCTCGTTCCCCGTTATAAGTTTAGATATCTTCCTTTTCAGAAGTATCACACCCCTGTACCAAACAGTGTTATTAATCTATTGGTTATATTTGATTTATCTTATTCTTTAATGCTGACGATGGATGGTTATGGTGTTGTGTAATGTTATTAATATATTTGTGTTTATGGTTTGGTGTAATGTTATTAATATATTTGTTATGAAGTATTTGTTATATTTTATTCTTTAATGTTAATGATGGAGGTTTATATTTTGGTGTGGTAATTTGTATAAAATTATTGTTGAAATATAATTTATTAATTTAGATGTATTTTAAATTTAGATTTACTAAATTTGAAAAGAGAATGGATTCTAAATTAAATTAGATTGAGTTAGATACTTTTTCCTTTGCTGATAGATTTCATAATACATTTATTTGAGCGAATCAAACTGTTTATATTTACATTACATCATCTCTCCATTCAAAATCCTATTGGGTCAGATCTGGAAAAGTGCAGTCCGTCTCTCTGTGGTTGTCTCCGCAGTAATTATCATCCTTCTGCTCCGCATATGCTTTCAACAGTTTAGTGATATTACTAGTGGCTACCGAGGCGAACAGCTAGGACTCCTCAATTTTGTGGCTCATAACTGGAGGTGGATTGCAGGGAGAGCTGCATGTGTTTTATTGTTAATGGGATTATCAATCTGCCTGTTGTTCACTTGCAGTCGTCTGCTCTCTCACAGATCCCCTAAATCTTGCAAGGAACTTCTGTGAAACTTGGCGTCGTACTAATATGTTTAAAATTTTCCTACGTTTAGATCTTAAAGTAAATTTCTTAGATTAAATCTTAGCATAGTTCTTTGCTGGACTCCTATAAGAGTGGGAAAATTTCTTAGATTAGATTTTAGCGTAGTTTTTTGCTGGACTCCTATAAGAGTGGGCTTTCCAGTTACAGCGTATCCACACTACAGTATTTTCATTTTTGAATGGAGTTCGGATTTTCCAGTGTTCATGTTTTGCTGTCGACGTTTGGAGTCTGTAACTAGACTCATCATCAAGACAAATTATGTGTGGAGAAAAGAAGTAAATTGGTAGATATAAATAAGAAAAAGACAGGATATGAAGACAAATGGCCGACTCTTTGTTTGCTAATTAATAATTAATTATTTATTATTGTCATTTAAGTTTTTGTTTATAATTTAATCACTAAATAGTTATTTCTAATTTTTGTATTAATATTGGTATTTAATAATTTGTTTTATTTTATCATTATGAATTTATTATTAAATTATTGCTTATTAATTGTTGTTTATGCTTAGTACTTATTAATTATTTATTTATGTTTATTAATTATTGTTTATGCTTATT
>APFE030408961.1:168026-178110 GCA_000404065.3 Pinus taeda | reverse complement strand
GTTTCTGGTTCACCACCAACTGTCACATTACAGTGACAAAAGATGGTTTCAGGCTGACCACAAACCATTACAAAGTGGTTTTGAGATCACCACGAACTTTCAAGTGCCTTAGCAAGGCTTACATTTCAACATTGGAGTTTCTGAGTACATACAATGACTATTACAACATACTAGGGAGTCTATTCCACAAACCACACTAACTCAAACAAATCTACACTAACTCAAACAAATCTACTTTGCTATCCACCATAAAAGTTGTCGTTGTTCCTTTAGTGTCACTGTTGCACAAAATTAATATTTGGTGCAATTCAACCTTATTACCCACCACATAGTACATTTGCATCATCTTCTAATTTAATTGTCTTGGATTTACCTGCATGATTTGTTAGAGTAGCTAATTCTAACAAAACCACTCCATTGAGTTAGCTAATCTCAATGCTTATAATTCCAAAACATTTATAAATGCCATATTTTACCATTGCAGTGGCAGAATATTACCAAAAAAACTCGAACCCAACTGTTATGGCTCGTCCATCATCATGCTAACCAGCCTGAAACAAAGTCCATCTACACAAAAATCCGCCGAAGTCCCATTTCTCTTCTGTACATACTAGTTACTTCACCATAAACTCTATCAGGAACTAGAACAGGTACTCTAAGGCACACTGGATTAGAGTTGAATGACATTATTGCTGACTGAAGAAAAACAATTTGAATGTGCCAACAACTCAATATTGCTGATTCCCAGAAAACAATAATCACCCAAGGCTGGAAAGTTACTAACTGGAAGAAACTCTTTCCAACCGAGGGCAACATATCCTTTAACTATGTCATCAACAGGATGAGTTGAAATGGAAAGCCACTCTCAAAAGCTCAGATGTTCAAATCCCGTGGTCAACTTCCATATATGAAATGCCTTACTGAAATAAAGATCGAAGATCTTGCATATCGGCCAACGACGACATATTTTCATAATTTTCACATCCTTAATCTCAAATGTCTCAACATATAGATCATCCAACCTCAAAAGTGCAATGGAATCAGGTACATCAAAACCAAGCATAAAAGCGTGGACAAAATCAGCGCATTTTTGGAGGTTACCAATTTCTGGGGTGTCAAACGTGACTTCAATTCAACTTTACGGGTCTTCAAATTCCTCCGAATGTCAATCTTCATCTGCTCATAAATAGGAGTATAAATTTCCATCCACATTTTTCTTTAGAGGCGCATATCTATGAGTTGGAACAGAGACCTTCCGAAACTTAGGCCGGCCACCAGACATTTCATAAGCTGTCAATGGTTCAAATTTAATGTCCATCGCATAGAGTGTCTGCAACAAAAAGGAAAAAACATGCGCAAGCGAAAGGAAATAATTCCAATAATAAAATGGTACAGATCTTCATTTTTCTTTGAGTCTATGTAAGCAACCTAACACAATATCATTTTGGAAATGCAACCTAATGAATCACAGTTCGAAGAGGTGCAGAACATGCCAATTGCAACTATTTTCTGATGGACCAATTCAAGGACCTCTAGACTTCCCAAAGCACAAACATCCCTGGGATTGGTCAACTGGAATCATTCCTCCACCTTTACTGACATCGGTTGCTTCTAACAACCTTACGACTTCATCCATTTCTGGTCACTGCACATTAATAACTTCAATTCTGTTCGATAGCGAACGATCTGAAAAAACACAGCAGTGCATTCATTCAAGTCCTTGGAAGCTAAAACAAGCAGCCCAAATGGCCCAACAACAGTCCTCGCAGCTGATCCCATCTGGTTGCACATCTATTGAGCTGTCGAATTTACTCCCACCTCATCTTTAAACTCCGCCATTTCGACCCTTGGGAGATCAAAGGAGACTTCCACATCGACCTGCGTAGCGTTAATGCCTACAATTTCTACAACAGATCCACTACTAAGATCTATTAATAACATTAATTAGCATACCTTCTCGAGGATAAATGGATGGAAGATTTCCTCACAGTCTCCACCTCTGCTACTCCAACGCTCGAATAATCAGCTAGTCCAGTGCATTCCTTCTCAGCCCACCATGCGCAGGGCCTTCTTGAAGAACAAACCGCCATTATAATTTCCCATGTTTAGTTTGTTTCCATTCTCGAAAATGAGCGAGCTCCGTCTCGATTTCTCCTTTCTTTCTGTTTCTCCTCCTGAGCACCATCCTTCTATTGCTCCTTTTGCAGATCATCTACATGTTCTTCTTCTTCAGCATCATCTGATAATTGATCCTGATCCTCAGGAACGCCCTCGTCTTCTTCGGGCACTTCATGAAGAACGACGATATGATCAGGGGAAGGGGCGACCTCTGTCTCCTCTGGAAACTTGACAACAACAACGGGGCAAACGCAATGGTGAACGCAGTAATCACTGACACTCCTGAGCCTGCTCTTGCAATTCCTCTTGGAGGCCCCAAAACCTCTGCTCCCTATGATGACAGCATTCACGCTGAGCCTCTCGGCCTCGAGGCAGATCCTCTCCTTCATGCCGTGGTCCTTGACGATGTGAATCTTGAAAATTGCAAAAACGCTGGCATCCCTGCAGGGCCCAGCATACAGTGCCGTCGAGCTCATTCAACACCGCTGAGCTCCATCAAATCACAAGCTCGCAGGGTCCATAAAAAAAAATTGATGGACAGACAACAAATAATAAACTCTTTATTTTCAAATGGAGAATTATAACCATAGACAAGTAGGAATTAATTATTTCCAACTTGAATTCCCCTTTTTGACCTTGGAATGGACAATGTCTGAATTTCTTGAACTCTGGCTGGATCAATCTTCACACCTTCACCAGAAACAATATGTGCCATAAGTTCGCCTTCTTCTAGAGAAAACTGTGATTTCTTTGGGTTCATAGAGATTCCAAACCGTCTGCACTTTATAAACACCTTCTTCAAATGTTGCAAATGGTCCTTATGACTGCTGGGAAAAAGGTTATGTAGTCCAGGTAAATAAGGACAAACTTGACTTTCTCTCCCACAAAGGCTATGTCCATGGCCCTTTGTAAAGTAGCCCCAGCATTCATCAGTCGAAAAGGCATCTTGGAGTACATGAAAGTTCCCCAAGGAGTAGTGAAGATAGTATTTTCTTGATCATTTGGATGCACAACAAAGTGATTGTAACCTGAAAAATCCATCTAAGAAAGACATGACTCTAGCCCCTGAAACCTTTTGCAGCAAGTGCTCCATCTTAGGCAGAGGGTAGTTATCTTTTTTAGAGCACTAGTTCATATTTCTATAGTCAACACAAAGCCTGATTTCTCCATTTTTCTTTCTTACTACCACAAGGTTAGCTATCCACTTTGAATACCTTAGAGGAACTATGATTTTGGCATCCAACATCTTCTTGATTTCTTTCTCAATCAAAGGCAATAAGAGATGGCTGAGAGGCCTTAACTTCTGCTTAAAATGGATGGTGTTCTTCTCCAGTGGAATCTTATGTTGAATTATGTTCGTGTCATAGGTATTAAGATCACTGTACTCCTAAGAAAAGATATTAGCAAATTGCTTCATTAGAGCGCAATACTCAGAACTTTGGGCTGCAGACAAGTGGGTGGATAGATTTATGCACTTTGGATGATCTGGGCTCCCTATATTATGCCTATGAACTGCAGACTCATCTTATTTTTGGGTAGGATTAAAAGATACATCATTATGATCAAACAACTTCTCTAGGGGTACCAATCCTTTGGGTATATGGTTACTAAGCAGCTGGACAATGTTATCCTGGCCAATCTTATTCTTTAGTTCGGATTGGTTTCACTCTTCAATGGTATTGTTTTCTTGGTCAATATGCATTTCAAAAAATTCATCAATGACTTGTAAAAACCTATTAATTTCATCATCGTCTTCAAAAACTTTCTAGTATTTGACATTGTCAAGTAGAGATGGTCTATATTTCACCTGAACTTCATAAATCAATTTAGGAGGCAAAGGAGGCACAAACATGCTAGCAAACACAGCAAGGGAATCAGAAAGTTGGTTCTTCATTCAAGGGATATAAGAAATGATGAAACTATAAAAACAACCTTTGAGCTTCCATACCTCATCTCTGTATGCTTTTAGCCTTGGATGCTTTGCTTGGAAAGTTTTGTTCACCTACTGAATGATAAGGTCTATGTCTCCAAACACCTTCAGACCTTTGATGCCCATTTTTTTAGCAGTGTTTAAGCCCAATATCAAGGCTCTGTACTCTACTATGTTATTTGTGACCTGAAAAGTTAACTTGAAAGATAAATAAATGCATTCTTGTGTGGGGGATAGAAGGACTACACTTGCCCCTGCAGCTTCCTTAGGGAAAGCTCCATCAAAGAACATGTCCCAAATCTGTGGGCCTTCTTCCTCTATGATATGGCAAATTGGTTTCCTAAGTTGCATGGAGGCCAGCTGGGATTCTTCAATTTGGAGAATATAGGCTCCAAAATCAGTGTTAGTGGCATAGATGGGATGTGTTAGCTCTACTATAACCATGGTTTTAGCAGGTCAGTGATAAGCTTGGTTGAATTGGTTATGCTTAAAGGGAAATCCTACAAAAGTCATTTTCCTTCTTTCCCTTGCTCCACTTATCTCTTTCACCTCCTTTTCTTCTGTTTTTCTTTTAAACCCAACATAAGCCCCCTTTACTTTAAGCCCCAAGTGCAAAGTCTAAACCCTAATAAAACCTTCCCACAAGCCTTTGTGCCTTTATAAACTCTTCACCTTTAATCTCTGCCGTTGATTTTCCCCGCCAAATCTAACGACTCCTATTGTCCCTGATAAAGCAAACTGCACGCTCTCTTCCCAACCGTCCGATCACCTTCACCGAGATCTGACGGCATTTTCTCTCCCTGTGCCCACAACTCACCCGAACATTAGGACATGATGAGAGAATTTTTTCTCTCTCATCCACCGCTACGTGTCGGCCTCCGAGTGGGATCACACGCCCTTGTCCTTTTACCACTATATGCTCAAAAGTAGTGCGATCAATACCATTTACCACCTAACCTATCTGCCCGCCCATTTAACTACAGTGCAACTTCACTGCCCGATTGTTGTTAGATCTAGCTGCCCCAGATCTAACGGCCCAAAATCAATCTTCTCCCACCTCATCCTATAACTCCCGTAGAGCCATCTTTGCCATCCATTCCCTTGATCTAATGGCCATTATCTTTGCTCATCTAACTCGTCGATTCACCCATGCAGCCCATGTCCTTTGACCACTCCGTTCGTCCAAAGGAAGAAGGTGACTGCCTTGCCATTACCAATCACTGACAGATCTCAACAACCATGTTTAACCGGTAGTATGGATAAGGGAAAGAAAGGACATGCATGACCCCATAGCAACATTTATCAGTTATGGAAACTCGTTGATATGAACACTCCAACTCCCTAAGAGGATAGCACAGCACCTGAGAAGATACGATTTTCCCACCATAGCAAACAAACACAGTCAGGGACTCCATCAGAGAGTTAAATGCATTTGGTGGTCAATTATGACCCCTCCATACCTAAATGGCCCAAATACCCTATAATGTAAAATCTATAAATACCCAGAAACAAAATGTAATCAGGGTTGATGGTTGATGTTTTGATGTAAGGTTCAACTTTTGGAGATTGTGGATATTTTTCCTCTTGCAGTGTCTCGTCTTCATTTTTAGCTAAAACAAGCTTCTTTTGTTGTTAACTGCTCACTTTCAATTTCCTCTCTATTTTGAGCTATGCCTAATATGCTATATTCTTGATCTTTAAGGTCTAGCACTAGAAATTTGTCATCCTATCTATGTGTTAGATTGTTGAATGTATCATTGAATAGGTTACCCAGGTTTCTTTCTAGCTAGTGGCAGAGAGCGGTCATCCTGTCTATGCTTTAGTAGAATAGATTTACAACCTTCTTACTGGTTGCAGCCGGCCATCACAAGTTCTTGTGCATCTGCTAGTGTGGTCAGTATTCTCCATATTCACCTTATCTCTAAACTGTGAGTAGCTAGTGGTCTAAAGCCTTGCAGCCTGGGGGTGTTCACTCATGTGTGGAGTGAAACATAGTAGAAGTGGTTATCTATCTTGAACAAGCATCATATCTTCCATTCATCCACTATAACAATAAGTTGAATTTATATGTTACTAGGAATCTCTGAGCTACAACCTAGGAGAGTTTCTTGGAGCTCTAACATAATTGGCGCCATTGTCGGGGAGAGGAGATTGAAGCTCAGCTTCCCTAGGATAACAACACATTTCTAGCTTTGATGATAGACAAAGTCTAGACACATTTATGGTTTTAATCATCTATCTGGCGACTCTACTAGAAGAACAACCTATTGGCAACTCCACATTACAATTTTGGCTCAATTTGTGAGACATACTTAGAGAAATCCTCAGAAATCACCAGCTAACCCAGTGCCTAACCCTGAGAAGATTGTTAAGCAAAGAAAAAAAATCACAGAAAGGAGCATCAGGATCAGGTAAGCCTAAACAATCTTATCTATCTCCGCCAAAGAGGCTTGTAGCTTAGCACATTCATGTTGAAAATATAGAGCCTAGTACTATTAGTGAAGAGAATTTCCCAGAGATTCATAAAGCTCCTTGTTCAATAATTTCCACTCTGGATCTCAATCCAAAGAAAGCCTCCCATATAGTCCATCATTTTCCTTTATCTTTGTCATTCGTTCCTTAGTCTCCTATCATCCAAATGACCAGTACTCTTCCATCTACCTCAGTCATGGCAGGCCAACAAGCACCCACAAAAATGGAAAGAATCATAGCTACTAGGTATGGTCCCCCGGTCCTGCATGTTCCTTTGAATGCCATGCCTGCAGGAGAATATCAGAAATACATGCCTAAGTTCACTGGTACAGAGTGGGTATCAACAGAAAAACACCTTGAGTATTTTTATAGTTATGCTGATAACCTAGATATCAGTGAGGATGATGTGTGGATGAGAGTATTTGTATAGAGCCTTGATGAGAAAGTGGTTCAGAGAACTAACCCCTAGGTCTATAGTAGACATTGAAGCATTAGATGATGTGTTTTTGAAGCATTGGGAGGATAAGAAAGACTTGCTATATTACCATATTGATTTTGGCAACCTCAAGAGGGAAAATGGGGAATCATTGTTTAATTTTAATAAAAGATTCAACCGTATGTATAGCAAGATACAACCTGAAGTAAAGCCTACCCCCACCTCTGCCAAACTCAGCTATTCCAATGCTTTTGAATCTGATTTTTTCTTGCTATTGAGAGAAATAAGATATGCCAATCTAGCCGAAATGCAAGATGCAACTTTAGAGGTGGAATCTAATATCATGATTGTAGAGAAACTCAAAGGCCATGCTGATAGAAGAAGGCAGACAGGTGAGGCTTCTTCTTCCTCTGCTTCATCTTTAGAACCTAAATTAGATAAAATGACTAAAATGATAAAGTCGTTAGCTGTTGAAATATCCAAACTCAAGGTTGAGCAGAGCTTTGGGAGGCAAGGCTTCTAAACACATTTGCTCCAAGAAATCCAAATCCATTCAAAAGATGAAATGAACAATTTTAGGTCATTCAAAGGGATAAAGAAGTCGTTGAAGAACAAAGGGTTAAATCTCCTTTCCAAAACATAGTCATGGAGAAAGAGCAGCTGGACGAGGAGGATGATATTCATTGCATGGAAGATAAGGGCAGTGCTGCCTTTTTGATATTAGCTGCCTATGAAGAATCATTACTCCAGGACCAAACCAGTCAAGAGTGGGACAGAGGAGCTGTTCTGCAGACTGATGAACAATAAAGATATAATCTGAGGTCAAGACCAAGCAATGTCAAGGAGAATCCTATCGAAAGAGATACTATCCCCATAGAGCATCAGAACATCAAACAGAAAAGACCGGCAACTAACCCAGTTATCCTCAAAGCACCAACTCAAGAGGTAGGAGGTTGTTGGGTCCCTATAGTACTAGTGATTACCCAATTATTATTGTAGTTGTGCCCCTATTATCGCCATATTTTTATTACTGTGCCCCATAGATTCCCTCTATTGTTATTTTTGTGGCTTTATATTATTATTGTTAGGTTAGTTGGGTTATATTGTGACTCCTTAGACTCCTATATATAGAAAGGAGGTTTTATCATTTGAATCATCCAAGAATTGTTCATTTATGTAATGTAAAGGAGGTTGCCCCCTCGAAGAGGCTGAATTCTAAGGCATTGATCTATCTTTTCTATCTTTTCTTGAGCTTGTTTCATAACATTTGGTATCAAAGCTTTGGATTCTAGGGTTTCGCTGCTCCAAACAGATCATCATGGAATTTTCACTATAACGTTTTTTCTGCAACGTTTCAAAAGCTAAAAACAAAACCCATTTGCGAAGACATCCCACTGAACCTCAGGTTTGAATTTCAGAGCTTTTCACGCTATATTTTCAGAGATATGAATTGAGGAAGTTGGTCCTTTTTCAGAATCCTAAATTACATTTAAAACAGGTGACCTGGGGAAAATCATCATAACCTTCTCTCTGAGCATCAGATTGAAATTTTGTAAGAAGGTATATAAAGAGAACAGACTTTAGTTTCTTATATATATTTTTCAGAGCCAAAGGTCAAAACAGGGACACATGGCACGTCATACAAGTTCGCTCTACTGAATTAGTCTATAATCACGTCATTGCGGGAGATTTAGCATAACTCTTCATTGGAGAATCCAATTGGGGTTAGACTATGGCATTGGAAAGAGGACGTAGAGGGCTACCACGGGGTCGTAATTTTAGAACTAGCTGATCCGAAATTACAGAGATACATCAGAGGTAATATCGAGCTCCTACAAAGTGAAAAAAGGTGTGTATATTTTTTTATGTGTTTGCTTAAGCTTGGTTTGAAAAATTATTTTGAAGGAATTCAAAGGGCATAGTGAAGCATTATTATCAGTAATTGATGCCCTGAAGAAAGAAAATTGAAACACCTAGTAGGCGACCTAAAAGCTCTAGCATGACTCATGAAGAAGAGGAAGAAATGCAACATGATATATTAAAATTACGAGACCAAGTGCAACAAGTGTTACTTGCACAAAAAAGAACAGAATCTAAAATGGATTGTTTAAAGAAAGGTGTAGAAGCTAAGATGAATGACGTGGAAGCTAAGATGGATGATTTGAAGACAGACATGGAAGAATGGAAGATAAATATGAATAAGTTGCTACAAGAAAGGGTCACTAAGGGTGAAAGGGTAGTAAAGGAAACTCATGATGAGAACAAAAGAAATGTTAATCATGATTCCATAGACTCTAATGTTGGATCGTAGACCCACCATATTCCAAAAATCGATATGAGGAAGTTTGATGGCAAGGATCCCGCAACATGGATATTACAGATGGAGCAATTTTTCGATCTCAATAATGTGCAAAACACACAAAGGTACGTATGGAAACTTTATATTTGGAACCAAATCAATTTGTATGGTATCAATGGCTTTGCTCTCGTAAACAATTTATCACTTGGGAAATTTTTACAGAAGAATTGAATTGATAGCACATTATGAGGATACAAAAAGCAACACTTTTTTTAGCCAATTGATAAGTCTCAAACAAAAGGGTTCAATAATGGAGCACATTGAGGAGTTCCAAAAATTGAACATAAGGGTAAAAGATATTCCAGATGAGCATAGGATTGATGTGTTCATAGGGTCTTTAAAGGATAATATCCAACATGATGTTCGCCTTTGGGAACCTGATTCATTAGAGAAGGCATTCAGGTTAGCAAGAAAAATGGAAAGCAAAATTATGCAACCAGGAAGCATACCACTCACAACTATAGAGACAGAAGTTTTGTTGCCCCTAGTCTTCCACAACCTATAAGGTCACCACAACAATTGGAAGAAAAAAGAGCAAAAAGGATTTGTTACAGTTGTGATAGCAAATACACTAAAGGTCATAAGTGTGCTGAGAAGAAATTATTCTACATAGATTGTGAAGAGGAAGAAGAAAAGGAGCAAGAAAGGTCAAAAGAAGAGATTATACTCCAAGAACAAAGCCTAGATGAAGAACAAATGAATCCAACCATATCTTGTAATGCATTGGCGGGAATTACCACCCCCCAAACCATCAAGATAGAAGGACAAA
>APFE030408961.1:126796-166808 GCA_000404065.3 Pinus taeda | reverse complement strand
TTTTTGGGATGGCCTTAAATCAGATATTCAAAACTTTGTGGCGGAATGTTTGGTTTGCCAACAAAATAAAGTTGAAACAATTAAGACACCGGGTCTATTACAACCTTTATCCATTCCAAGCCAACGTTGGAGGAGGTTTCAATGGATTTTGTCACAGGTTTACCCAAGTCTGAGGGAAAGAGTGTCATCATGGTGGTAGTTGACAGACTTACCAAGTATGCACACTTTTGTGCATTATCACATCCATTTAAAGCCAATACAGTTTCTAGTGCATTTATGGAAACAATTCAAAAGCTACATGGAAACCCAAAGATTATTGTAAGTGACAGAGATCCCATTTTCACTGGAAATTTTTCGAAACAATTATTTTCTTGTCTTGGTACTCATAGCTCATAGCTCATCTTATCATCCTCAATCTGATGGGCAAACTGAGATAGTAAACAAATGTTTGGAAGGATATCTTCATTGCTTTGTATCTGATAAACAGACACAATGGGTCAAATGGGTGCCTCTGGCTGATGGTGGTATAACACTTCCTTCCATACAGCAACAAAAATGACCCCATTTATGGCACTTTATGGGTATCAGCCACCATCCATCACATCATATTTAAGAGAAAATTCTAAGGTTCAAGTAGTGGAACATCACATTGAACATTAATAACAAGTCCTCCAACTCTTAAAGGATAACCTCGTGTTGGCACATAATAGAATGAAACAACAAGCAGATCAACATCGTAGTGAAAGAAGTTTTGATGTAGGTGATTGAGTATTCTTAAGGCTACAACCATATAAGCAAATGTCCCTCAAGCAAGCTAAGAAGGATAATAAATTATCACCAAAGTATTATGGTCCGTACAAGGTGTTGCAAAAGATTGGTACTATGGCATACAAATTAGGGCTTCCTGCAGCTTCCCGATTGCACCTAGTTTTCCATGTTTCATGTTTAAAGAAGGTTATAGGTGATAAGCTCCCAGTTCAAACAATATTTCCAGAACTTGACGGGGAAGGAAAAAATTATATTGGAACCAGAAGCAGTCACAGAATCAAGAACTCGATAGCTATGAAATCGATCAATTTAAGAGTATCTTATCAAGTGGAAGAACTTATCTGCTGAAGATTCCACATGGGAGGATGAGAATTTTATATAGAAGCATCCAGAACTACAAAAGCATTGAGGACAACACTTTTTTGAATGAGAGGGGCATGTTGGGTCCCTATAATACTAGTGATTACCCCATTACTATTGTAGTTGTACCCCTTATTAATATTTTTGTGTCCCTATTGTCTCCATATTGTTATTACTGTGCCCCATATAATCCCTCTATTGTTATTTTTGTGGCTTTACATTATTATTGTTAGGTCGGTTGGGTTATATTGTGACTCCTTAGACTCCTATATATAGAAAGGAGGTTTTATCATTTGAATCATCCAAGAATTTTTCATTTATGTAATGTAAAGGAGGTTGCCCCCTCGAAGAGGCTGAATTCTAAGATGTTGATCTATATTTTCTATCTTTTCTTGAGTTGGTTTCATAAGAGAGGCCTTGACAAGTCCCCTTCCCCTGTCAGTTTTGAATCAGAAGTCAAGAAACTTAAAATATTTGTACCCCTAATAGAACTTGTAAAGAGTGAACTCTTTAGAAATCCTATTCTAGAAACCCTTGAGGTAAAATCTGCACAAGCCTCCGCCGACTATGTCAATTTGTAGGATGATAAACCTGCAATTGTGCTTAGCCCAATTACTGAACTTGTTGATGATACTTCTCCATCATTTTATGTCTCCTTGACCATTCATGAAAAAATCCTCCACAACTGTTTGTTGGACACTGGTGCTAATCATAATCTAATGCGCAAAGTTGTCATGGAAGAGTTAGGCCTTGATATCACCAACCCTTATCATGATTTATTCTCCTTTGATTCAAGGAAGGTGAAGTGTCTGGGGTTGATCAAAGATTTAGCTATCACCCTAACTCAGATGCCCATGAAGAGCATGATGATGGATATTGTGGTAGCAAATGTCCCCCTAAGTTTGGCATGCTGCTATCTAAAGGGTGGATTAAGAGACTAGATGGGACATTACAAAATGACTTATCTTATGCCACTGTCCCAGTCTTTGGAGGAGAAGGTAGAAGACTGTACAGGGAAGCCCAGCTGGCCTATATCATCAGTGATGAGAAGAACCACTCTAATCATCCTATTTATGCTGTAAACACTGATTTTGGAGCATGGATTCTCCAAATTGAAGAATCTCAGAAGGCCTCAATGCAGATTAGGAAACCAATAGGCCAAGCTATGGAAGAAGAGGGAACACAAGCTTGGGAGATGTTCTTTGATGGAGCCTGATCAAGGGAAACTATAAGAACAGGAGCAGTGTTGGTATCTCCGAAGAAAGAAGGCATACATCTATCTTTCAAGATGACTTTTCAGGTTACCAACAATATAGTAGAGTATGAGGCTCTGATATTGGGCTTAAACACCACCAAAGACAGAGGAATCAAAAATATAAAGGTGTTTGGAGATGTTGATCTCATTATTCAGCAAGTGAACAAATCATTCCAAGCAAGGCACCCAAGGCTGAAGGCATACAAAGATGAGGTATGGAGACTCAAATATTCTTTTGATAGTTTTTGTATCTCATCTATCCATAGAGTAAAAAATCAGCTTGTTGATTCCCTTGCTGTGTCCTCTAGTATGTTCATCCCTCCCATGCCTCATAGGTTGGTCTATGAAGTCTAGATCAAATATAGACCATCCTTGCTTGATAATGTCTAGCATTGGAAAGTTTTTGAGGATGATGATGAGGTAAATAGGTTTCTGCAAGTCATTGATGAATTTTTTGAAATGCAAATTGACCAAGAGAATGAAGCCTTGGAGGAAAGTCCCCAACCCCAGCATAGAAACAAAATTGGCAAAGACAACATTGTGCAACTACCTAGCAATCATATACCTAGAGGACTAGTGCCACTAGAGAAGCTGTTTGACCAAAATGATGTGCCTTATAAAGCTACCCAAAAAGAAGATCAATCTGCAGTCCATATGCATAATATAGGGAGTCCAGAGCATCCAAAATATATAAATCTATGCACCCATCTATCTACTGCCCAAATTTCTGAGTTCTGCAATTTAATGAAGGAATTTGCTAATGTTTTTTCCTAGGAATATAGTGACAAAAAGATCATCCAACATAAAATTCCCTTAGAGAAAGACACCATCCCTTTTAAGCGAAAACTGAGGCCCATAAATCCTTTGCTCCTCCCTCTGATTGAAAAAGAAATCAAGAAGTTGTTGGCTACCAAAATCATAGTCCTCATGAGATATTCAAAGTGGGTAGCCAATTTGGTCGTGGTGAGGAAGAAGAGTGGAGAAAGAAAGTTTTGTGTTGATTTTAGAAACCTGAACAAGTGTTCCAAAAAGGATAATTATCCTTTCCGATGGAGCATTTGCTGCAGAAGGTCTCAGGAGCCAAAGTGATGTCTTTCCTAGATGGAATTTTAGGGTATAACCAGGTTGTTGTACATCTAGATGACCAATAAAACACTGCATTCACCACTTTTTGGGGCACTTTTATGTATTCAAATATGCCTTTTGGGTTGATGAATGCTGGAGCCACCTTTCAGAGAGCTATGGATATAGCATTTGTATGAGAGAAGGATAAGTTTGTTCTTGTCTACCTAGATGATATAACAGTATACTCCAGTAGGCATCAAGGTCATTTGCACCATTTGAAGAAAGTGTTTCTAAAGTGCAGAAGGTTTGGGATATCAGTGAATCCCAAAAAGTCACATTTTGCTTTGGAAGAGGGAAAACTCCTGGGGAACATTGTTTCTGATGCAGGTGTCAAAATTGACCCAGAAAGAGAAAGAAATACAGACTTTGTCTATACCAAGATCAAAAAAGGACATCCAATCCTTTCTGGGCAAGATAAAATTTGTAAGGAGGTTTATTCCTCGTTTTGCAGAACTTGTAAAACACATCACCTCCGTGCTAAAAAAGGGATCAAAAATCAAATGGACTGATGCAACAAGAAGATCATTTGAAGTCATCAAAAAGGCCATTATGGAAGTTCCTACTTTAATTAGCCCATACTATAGCAAGGAGTTCCATATATTTTCATTTGCCTCAAGAGACACCCTTGCAGCAGTTTTATTGCAAACATATGAGGAAGGTTCAGAGCATCCCGTGGCATTTTTCAGCAAAACCTTAAGGGATCTTGAGCTGAGGTATGATATCATTGAAAAACAGGCATATGCTCTTATCAAATCTCTGAAAGCTTTCAAAATATACATTCTACATTCCAAGGTAATTGCATATGTGCCCTTTGATTTAGTAAAATATGTCCTAACGTAGCCAAATGCTGATGGAAGAAGGGCTAAATGGATTGCAAATCTTATTGAGTTCAACAAAGAATTGAAGCCTACCAAGCTCTTCAAAGGTGAGGGCCTTGCTAGATTAATGGCTGAAGAAAATTGTAGGATGTTGGACATGAATTGGATAAGCAGAATTTCAGAAGACAGACAGACAAAAGAAATAGTTGGACTAGGGCAAAACTAGTCATCGACAGAAAATATAGCTTCCTATGAATGGTACTCTACAATAGCCCAATTCTTGTTGAAGCTAGAAGTTCCTCCAGGCCTTAGTTCAAGCCAAGCCAGAACTATCAAGCTCAGGGTAGCCAAATATTGCATTCATGAAAACCTGCTCTACTGGAGGGACCTTTCTGGAATTCTTTTGAGGTGTCTAGACAAAGAACAATCCATGGAGGTTTTGCAGCAGTTCCATTCCAGCATATGTGGAGGACATCACTATTGGAAAACTACAGGCCACAATATCCTCAGAGCTGGGTACTATTGGCCCAACTTATTTTATGATGTCTTTTCATTTGTTAAATCTTGTGACAGGTGCCAAAGATTTGAAGGAAAACAATAGTTGAAGTCCCTGCCCTTAAAGCCAATACATGCCAGTGGCCCTTTCTAGCAATGGGGTTTGGATTTCATAGGAGAAATTAACCCACATTCCAGTGGCCACCATAGATGGATCTTAGTAGCCATTGACTACTTCACTAAGTGGATTGAGGCCATCCCTACCAAGAAATATGATCATCATGTGGTCATGAAGTTCTTAGCTGAAAATAGTTTCACTAGGTTCGGTTGCCCACATAAATTAGTTACAAACAATGCAGCAGCCTTCAGGGAAAAAGAGTTGGTGGACATGTGTGACTCAATGGGCATTAAACTGATACATTCCACCTCATATTACCCTCAAGGAAATGGTCTAGCAGAATTTTCCAACAAGAGCCTGATAAGGATAATCAAAAAGCTGCTGGAAGACAACAAAAAGAACTAGGATTCCAAGCTGAAGTATGCTTTGTGGGCTGACAGAGTGAATACCAAGAAATCCATAGGGAATTCTCCATTCAATCTAGTATATGGCATTGAGGCTATATTCCCAATTCAGTTGACCCTCCCTATGGCAAAATTCTTGTAGGAAGAATAGAATGCAGAAAATTATATGGCGAGGAGGATCAGTGACTTAGTAGAAGTGCATCGGATTAGAGAATAGTTGGTCGAATGGTCTGCAGCACATCAGAGGAGAATCAAGGAAGCCTTTGACAGAAAGGCAAAGATAGGAAGTTTTCAAGTTGGGGACTTGGTCCTTAAATGGGATGCACTCAAGAAGAAGAAAGGCAACCATGGGAAGTTTGATGCTCTGTGGACTAGACCTTTTATCATTTCTCAAATCCAGGTGAACAATACTTTCATGCTGCAAAGTATGGAAGGAGAGATAATTTTTTATGGCCCAATTAATGGGCGATTTCTAAAATTTTATGTTATTTAAGGTCTTCTGGCCTTAATGTTGTAAATATGTTGTTTTATTAGTTTTAGTGTAGGCTTAATTAGACTCCATGCCCAATGGAACACTATAAAATTTTGCTCATCTGGTTTTTGTAGGAAAGGCAATGATCTGCAGTTCTTGAGACCTCACAGGGAGGATCTCATCCATAGAAGGAGCCAGTGTTAGCTCTGTAATAAACATGGTTTTAGCAAGTTAGGGATAAGCTTTGTTGAATTGGTTATGCTTAAAGGGAAATCCCACAACAGTCATTTTCCTTCTTTCCCTTGCTCTGCTTACTCTCTTTCACATCCTTTTCTTCTGATTTTCTTCTAAACCTGACATAAGCCCCTTTTACTTTAAGCCCCGAGCACAAATTCTAAACCCTCATAAAACCTTCCCACAAGCCTTTGTGCCTTTATAAACTCTTCACCTTTAATCTTCTTCGTTGATTTTCCCCGCCAAATCTAACGGCTCCTGTTGTCCCCGATAAAGAAACCTACATGCTCTTTTCCCAACCATCCAATCACCTTCACCTAGATCTGATGGCATTCTCTCTCCCCACGCCCACAACTCACTTGAACATTAGCACGCAATGAGAGTGGTTCTTCTCTCTCATATGCCGCTACATGTCGGCCTCCGAGTGGGATTGCATGCCCCTGTCCTTTTACCACTTTACGCTCAAAAGCAGTGCGATCAATACTGTTTACCACTGAACCTGTCCACCTGCCCATTTAACTACCACGCAGCTTCATTGCTCGATTATTGTTAGATATAGTCGCCCCAGATCTAACGACCCAAAAGCAATCCGCTCCCACCTCGTCCTATAGCTCCCGCAGAGCCATATCTGTCATCTATTTCCTTGATCCAACGACCATTATCTCTGCTCAACTAACTCGTCAATTCACCCATGCACCCCACATCCTTGAACCACTCCGTTTGTCAAAAGGAAGAAGGTGACTGGCTTGCCATTACCAATCATTGACAGATCTCAACAACCATGTTTAACAGGTAGTATGGCTAAGGTAAAGAAAGGACATGCACGACCCCATAGTAGCATTTATCAGTTATGGAAGCTCACCAATATGAACACTCCAACTACCTAAGAGGACAACACAACACCTGAGAAGATCTGATTTGCCCACCTTAACAAGAAAACACAGTCAAGGACTCCATCAGACAATTAAAGGAAGTTGGTGGTAAATTATGACCCCTCCATACCTAAATGGCCCAAGTTCCCTGTAATATAAAATCTATAAATACCCAAAAAAAAATGTAATCATGGTTGATGGTTGATGTTTTGATGTAAGTTTCAATTTTTGGAGACTGTGGATATTTTGCCACTTGCAGCGTCTCATCTTCATTTTCAACTACTACAAGCTTCTTTTGTTGTTAACTACTCACTTTCCATTTCCTCTCTATTCTAAGTTGTGCGTGATATGTTGTATTCTTGATCTTTAAGGTTTAGCACTAGAAAGCTGTCATCCTATATATGTGTTAGATTGTTGAATGTATCATTGAATAGGTTACCCATGTTTCTTTCTAGCTAGTGGCAGAGAGTTGTCATCCTATCTATGCATTAGTAGAATATATTTACAAGATTCTTACTGGTTGCAGCCAACAATCACAAGGTCTTGTGCATCTGTTGGTGTGGTCAGTATTCTCCATATTCACCTTAAGTCTAAACTATGAGTAGTTGGTGGTCTAAATCCTTGTAGCCTGGGGGTGTTCATGCATGCATGGAGTAAAACAAGGTAGAAGTGGTTATCTTTCTTGAACAAGCATCATATCTTCCATTCATCTATTGCAACAATAAGTTGAATTTATATGTTACCAGGCATCTGTGAGCTACAACCTAGGATAGTTTCTTAGAGCTCTATCAGGGTGATTAGTGGGATTCTTCTCATCACTGATGACATAAGCCAAATGAGATTCTCTATATAATCTCCTACTTTCACCTCCAAAAATTGGGGTAGTAGCATAGGAGAGATCATTGTGTAATGTCCCACCTAATCTCTTGATCCAACCTCTAGATAGTAACATGCCAAACTTGGGGGGAACATCTACTACCACAATATCCATCATCATGCTCTTGATAGGCAACTGAGACAAGGTGATGGCTAGGTCTTTGATTAATCCCAAACATTTCACTTTTCTAGAGTCAAAGAAAACAGGTCATGATAAGGCTTGGTAATGTCAAGACCCAACTCATCCATGATAGCCTTGGGCATTAGATTATGGCTGGCTCCTTTGTCCAGAAGGCAGTTGTGACAGATTTTGTCATGAATATTTAAAGAGACATAGTGATCCAAATTTAAACAGGAATGCAAAAAATTACAGAGATAACCATAAAAACAAAGATGTAGCAGAAATAATACTTCATTTCATTAATGTAAAATATTGAGATATGCTTACAAATAGAAAATGGAAATAAACAGCTGAGGCTATGGTGGCTTATCTCTGAGAAGAGATGTGGTGGCTACATACCTCTAAATTGTGTTACAATGAGGCTCGAAGGCCTATTTATTTTTGAGAAACAATGGAAAACCCTAAACATCCTAAAGCCTAAACCTAGAAGATGAAATGCCAAAATGTGGGCCCCGTTTGGGTAAATTGGTACATCAACTTCCCGAGGTCATAACTTTGGCATACGATCTCCATTTGATGCATACAATATCACGTTAGAAATATCTATTCGAGAACTACAACTTTGGGAAGAGAAAAATCCATCCATGGAACCATGTTACTCCCAATTTTCCCCAAAAAAGCATCGTTTAGGGCCTCAAAACAACTCCGAAAGTTTAGGACCCAAAAAAATACTAAAAATAGTAAAATGTGCTACAATTAAGGAAACTGAAAAGCTTAAAGAAACAATGTCCAAGTGGACTTGGCAGGTGGCCACCAATATCCACTTGGATCATTCCTCCCCCCTTAGGAAGCAATGGTCCCCATTGCGTTGAGTTCCTCCATGAGATGAAGAAACTTCTGCTGAACTTGGTCCCTGGTGAGCCACTTGCCCTAGTGAAGGAGTTGGCCTGTTTTGATAACTAGATATAGTTGGATGTTCTGCTAGTGAGTGTGCTTGATCTGTGTGTCCATGATATGATCAGTTGCAGCTTGTTCCATGCAATCTAGATTTAACTCTGTCGGTGTGAGCTATTCTGTAATGTCGGATGTGTCTAGTAATGGTGGAAAGTATGGCGGAAGGCAGTCCACATTGAACATTGGGTGCAGGCCAAGGAATGGGGGAATGCTAAGCTCAAATGCGTTGTCTCCCATAACCCTGGTAATGGTGTAAGGACCATATCAGAGTGGCATGAGTTTCCGATAGGCTCTAGTAAGGCGTTCCTTTTACAAATGCAACCAATCTTTGACGCCCACCTGAAACTTGTGTGGCACCTGATGTTGATCATGTCACTGCTTGTACTTGGAATTTTATTTCTCCAAAATGTCATGGAATTTCTAGCGAATATGTTGGATGTGCTCAATGTAGCTATTTGCCTTATTTGTTTCAGACTGGACATGAGCCGAATATGTGTGAGTAGCTACAAATGGCATGGCCACATCAATGGGACATAGTGGCTGGAATCCCAAGCCCACTTGAAAAGGGTTGTGGCCATTCAAGCTATGGAGAGCTCGGTTTTAGCTGTGCTGAAAATTGGGGAGGCTCTCATCCCATGTGCGTGGATGCTTTGAGTTGTACATGCGCAAAATGTGTACAATCATCCTGTTGACAACCTCTCTCTAGCATCAGTTTGAAGATGGAAGGTTGTGGACTTAGTGAGTTTGGTGTCCAACATCGACCAAAGATTGGACTAAAATTTGTTGAGGAACCTACTATCCTGATCTCAGATGATAGACTGTGGGATCCGAAAGTGCACCGACACTTGTTCAAAGAAGAGTTTAGTAGTGGCTTTTGCTGTGATACTCTTCTTGCAGGCCGCTATAACAGCCATCTTCGAGAACTTGTCGACGACCACAAAAACACAGTTGTTTCCATGCTTAGTGGAAGGAAGGCCTGACATGTAATCCATGGAGATGGATTCTCAAGGTCGACTAGGGGTAGGCGACGAGGTATAGAGGCCTTGCTTCTTAACTGTCAGTTTGGTGATGGCAGAGGTAGTGCATGATCTGATGTACTTCCCGACATCCTTTCGAAGATTCGGCAAGTAGAAATACTTCTGTAGTACTGCCACCATTTTCTCGACCTTGAAATGCCCAACAACCCGACTATACTGTGCTTCCCAATTCATCTTGGCATGCTCGCTTGAAGGAACACAAAGGTGACCCAGGTGGCATAATAGGGCACCTTGGAGGTGAAAATCTTGAACATGGTGACCCTCCAAGAGCGTCTGGTATGTGTGGCCAAAGTCTGGGTCGCTTTTGTAGAGAAATGGCCAATCAGAAGTCTCATGCCCATAAGAGTTGAGCATGCTGGTTAATGACATGATCAATGGTCGACTGAGGCAATATGCAACATTATTGGTGTTTCCCTTCTTATAATTGATATTCAAGTGGAACTATTGCAAGTATGTGGACCACTTTCGATGGTGATCATTCTGTAATTTCCCTTGGGTCTGTATGAAATAGAGGGGTCGATGGTCTGTGTGGATGACTATTTCCTTCCTCAAAATGTAATGTTTCCATTGTCGGCAGGCTTGCACAATGGAATACATCTCTTTGTCATAAGTGGGATACTTCCGGACTATGTCTGAAAGTGTCTCACTGTGATATGCCACTGGATGCCTGAGTTGAGTAAGGACTGCCCCAATAGCATAGTCAGACGCATCTGTCTCAACCTCAAATGGTTGTTGCAAGTCTGGCAATGCGAGCACTGGTGCCGAGCAGAGGTGGTCTTTCAACTCTGTGAATGCCTTCTGTTGAGAATCAGACCAAAAGAATTTTCCTTTCACTCCTCCCTTGGTGACTTGACTCAAGGACCAAGTGATATGAGAAAATCCCAACACGAACCTATGGTAGAAGTTGGCAAGACCTAGAAAGTTGTGGAGCTCCATTAAAGTGGTTGGAGAGGGCCAATGTTGAATGACTTGGATCTTGGCTGGATCCACATGCACCCATGTGTTCATCAATAATGTATTTCAAATACTGAACCTGGGTCATGCCAAAAGTGCATTTCTCCAAATTGGCACATAACTTGTGTTGTCGTAGTGTTTGGAGAACTTGTTGAATGTGCTAAGGTGCTCTTCCCAACTCTCACTGAAGATACCACTACAAATGAGTTGGTGAATGGCCACAAGATGTCATCCATTAGACTCATGAAGGTTGCGAGAGAATTCATTAATCCGAAAGGCATAACCAACCATTCGAGAAGGCCCTCCTTGGCTTTGAAGGCAGTCTTCCACACATCGGAGGGTTCGATTGGTACCTGGTGATATCCTAACTTCAAATCGATCTTGTTGAAATATTTCCCCCCTTCAGTTGGTCCAGGAGGTCATTGATCCATGGGATCGGGTACCTATTATGGACAATGATCTTATTCAGCACCCGATAGTCAATACAGAGTCTCCAAGTCCCATCCTTCTTCTGTACCAACACGATCGGGCTCCCACGGGGAAATTAACTCAGAAGGATGTGACCTTTCTGTAGTAGCTCCTAAATCTTCCTCTTGATTTCATCATTCTTCAGCACGAAGCATGATAGATTTTTCCATTAGGTAGCAATGCACTTGCGGTCAGATGGATGGAGTGCTTGACCTGACAGTGCAGAGGAACCCCTGTAGGGGAGGTGAAGATGTCATCATACTCCTCCACAACCTTGTCCATATGTAGTTGTTGTGCGGAGGGGCCCTATGTGGAGGTCATGGCCATCGTCTTCTTCTTTCCTTGAGGGCATATCATGAAGAAAACAAATTTCCCAATTTTGGAAATGAGCTTACTACATTGTTTTGTAGTAACCAAAAAGATAGCGAGAAGCAGTGCTACCTCCAATATCCTGTAAAACTTATTTCCCAAAGTAATAATAATAGCACAGGGCCTTGATTCATACATAACATGTCGCTTCCACAAGTATGGTTGTCCTAATAATACATCACAAACTTCAAGGGGAGAAATGTCACACAATACCTCATCCATGAAGGGCTTGATGTTGTATGGAAGGCAACATTGCTGGCTCACCCGAAGATCTCATCCTTGGTGAAGCCACCCTATGCTGTACAGTTGTGGATGTGCTATGGTTGGTAAGCCCAACCGCTTCACGACCTCTACTGAAATGAGGTTCTTTTGGCTCCTATTGTCAACAATGAACTGTAGCGGGGATCCCTTTACCCACATCTGGAAGTGGAAGAGACGCTCCTCCTCCTCTGGATCTTCGGGTTCCTCCTTCTAGATCTTCATGGTGGCAATAGTGGCATTGGGCTTCACATTGATAATCTACTTCCCTTTGTCATTTCCCTTGTCGGGTTCTGACTCAGAGTCAGAACATGCATCTGATTCTGAAACCTTTAGCTCAACCACCAGTGACGACTTGGCCCGACACTCACTTGTGTTGTGAGTGGAGATCTTATGGAACTCATACCATTTTCTCGTGTCCTTTCTCGACTTCGCGATGTTGTTCTTTTCTTGTAGCTTTGGTGGGTTGTCTTGGGCCACCCTGCCTTGGCTTTATCCTTTGTTTTGCATTTTGAGGGCACCTTTCCCTTGCTTCAGATTTGTAGATCCAAAGTCTTTCTTCTTCTATTTAAACTTTTTCTTGACCTTGACGGCATATCGGTATGTTGTGCCGAGCGAGGAGATGTTCAGTAATTCTATTTCTTCCTAGATGTACTTGTAAAGGTAGCTGCGGTATTTGAGTATCAAATTCTGCTCTGAATCCTTGATACCAAACTTTGTGTGAAGGGTATGGAAAATATTGGTAAACTCTGGCATGTCTTGGTCCCTTCCCTATTGTAGCGTGGTCCACTTTATGTATTGATCCTCATAGATTCTGATAGGGTAGTACTGCTCCTTGATGGCATCCTGGAATGATTTCCAGGTGGGTGCGGTTGAAAATAGTGAGTGGGTACTTTCATCCTTTTGGTCACAGTAGGTTTCCCACTAGTCCTTGATGTGGGGGGCTGCTTTGAGAAGAGCGAAAATAATATTTTCCTGACTGGAAAAATCATGAACAGAAAAATAACCCTCTGGCAGATTTAGCCATTTATAGACAACATTTGCATCTATCTGACCCTCGAATATGGGGATTTCAAAATTAACTTGTACCTTAAACAATGTGGCATTTCTAGAGTAGCTGTGGGAAGTTGATGCGTCACCCTTGGGTAGCTGTTAAAGGATCTAGGCAAAGTTGTCCATCATCGCGTTCCTTTGTCACTCGAGGGCTTCTTCAAGCAATATTTTGATAAGATTTGCTGCTCCTTCATCATTCATTTCATCTGCCATGGGAGGCCGTCGGGTTTTGTGAGGATGGTCTTGCAAAGGTTCGACCAATTCAAGCCCTAACTCCTTATATCCCAACCTCGTTGGGGACATGCAAATAAAAACAGAGAAAAAGACGATAACTCTAATACCACTGATCCGGATTTAAATAGTAACACAAAAAATTATGGAGATAACCATAAACACAAAGATGCAATGGAAATAATACTTCATTTCATTGATGTAAAATACTGAGATATGCTTACAAACAGAAAATGGAAATAAACAGCTAGGGCGATGGTAGCTCATCTCTGAGAAGAGATGTGGTGGCTACATGCTTCTGAACTGTGTTACAATGAGGCTTGAAGGCCTATTTATTGTTGAGAAACAATGGAAAACTCTAAACATCCGAAAACCTAACCCTAGAAGATAAAACACCAAATTGTGGGCCCCGTTTGGGTAAATTGGTACATCAACTTCCCGGGGTCGTAACTTTGGCGTACGATCTCCGTTTGACGCATACAATATCTTGTTAGAAATATCTATCCAAGAACTACAAATTTGGGAAGAAAAACATGGGTCCATGGACCCATGGACCCATGTTGCTCCTAGTTTTCCCAAAAAACATTGTTTAGGGCCTCAAAAAGGATCCAGAAGCTTAGGACCCAAAAAACTGCTAAAAATAGTAAACTGTGCTACAATTAAGGAAACTAAAAAGCTAAAAGAAACAATGGTGGGGGTCCAAGTGGACTTGGTGGGTGGCCACCAATATCCACCTGGATCACATAGAATGATGGTGTTATCGGGAAATCTACTGTCCACTCGGAGCTGCTAGTCCCACTAAGACTGGTAACTATCTTAGAAACAAACAAACTAAAATTACTTTCACTTTCCTTTATGAGAAGTAGATAAGAGGGGAACAAAGGACACCAACCTCAGCCTTACACTTGGTTCCTTGCTCGGTTCCTCTCCTTTCTGATAGATCTTTGCCGATTCTTATTCGTCTACCCAGCTTCAAAGAGCACATGTGGAATCAAAGTAGCATAATACTATTGAAGAACAAAGATCTACAATTGTAAGAAATATAGGACTAGATATGTATTGACCACACAAATGCATATATCATCAAACATACTAGAATGTGGAGGAAAACTCGAATAGCTTTATTAATATCAAGAATAGCAAAGAGGATTACAACTAATTGGTCTGAGCTAGCATCATCCTCCAACAAGAAATCCCTTCTTCACCTCATGTAAAGCTTAGATCACCCAACACTATGATGTTGCACCAGGAAACCAACAACACTTCCTTACAAGATACATGATTCCAGCCTTTGGATCTCTGTGATGAGGGATCCATATATAGATGATTGTAGGGGGGCGAGTCAGCTTCTGGGTTTTTGATTAGTTTCCTCTCTCTGATAATTCTTGATTCCACTTGGAGATTGATGATCTCTTACTCATCCCTGGGTGAATTCAGAGAGGCAAGTGTCAGAGGAGAAGTTTCTGGAAGATTCTATGATCCTCCACCTCACAAACTGTCTCTGTCATTTGTCCATTCTCGCCCATCGCATCCTACAAAATGGCTTTCTAGTATGCATCGCACCCTTTACACTGAGTAGGTGAGATGCATCACACCCTCTGCACTGGGCATTCTGTATGGTATAGTTTTGACCCATTCTGAGCAGTTTTATGTGGAGAACTTTTGGGAGATGATGTAATTAGTTGATCTTGTTCCTTTAGGAAGTGAAGCAACACTTTTAGGGACTTAGGAGCCATTATTTTATGGACATTTATGATTGGGGTTGTAGTGCCCAAAAATGTCTATAACAGTTGCCCCCTGAAGCATGAGGTTGTTAATCTTTTGATGTCGGGTGAAATGCTTTATCATGAGGATCCAAAGTTTTTTTCGAGCTAGAAGGTGACCTGTAATAAGATACAATACAATACATTATCTTCATAATACTTTTCATGATCTAGCTAAGGCAGGCATTCCCATGCCGAGTTTTATAAATTTGTTTTCATGTACATAGGACATATAACCGTCTGTTTAGTATACTGATGATTCAGACGGAGTCATCATCCTTTGATTTGGATGATCATCTGTTCAACAATGATGTACATTTGATGTTTTTATATTCCAAAATATATCACAGCCCGGATGGATGAAACTAGATCCAAGGTCTTCAAAACTTGTTCAATCTTCACTCGGAGTACAAGTCGATCGATCTGAAATATGTTCTGGAGTCGAACATGGAAAGACATTGCCTGATTACCAAGCAATGATGTAAGTTGCTAACAGGTGCAAGAGGAATCACCAATAATTACAATGATCCTCAAGGTACTACAGTACAATTCGCGTGGTTTGAAAAAGGGGACTTGGCATTGAACACCATGCAAAATCTCTCAGTCAAAGGCCATTGAAGTAAACCTGTCGCCGAAAGTGAGAAACTTGCCATTGAGGCATGCAAGCTTCAAAGTACTGAAAGGGGTTGTTCCTAGGTTGGCTTCTTGGATAATGAGCTGATGTCAACAAGAAGTTACCCATCGTAGGAGGGCCTTAATGAATCCCACATATACGACATGGAATGGAGCAAATGATTTTGGAGGTGAAAACGATCTGATGATACAGGGTTCAGGGTGGCGGCCATGAAAGAATGGAGCATGAATGTATTGCAACGGATGAGACATAGGTGAATTCTCTGAGTGACTTCTCTTGAACATACCAGTGACACTGACAATGGATTGGTAGCGTTAACCCCAAAGATGGATGGTGTGACGGACCAATGGTGATATGACTGGTGAATGGAATAACCCAACCTGACTCAGACGTGGAGTGAAAGTGTCATGTTCAAGAGCGACTTGTTACCAATAAAGTTTCTTCAAGTTTTCTTCCCAATTTTTCCCAGTCATTGCTGACCAGTACCACTTTATTTTTATCAAGCTTGAGGAGGATAACATATGCTTGTTCTATAATCCACCCTTCAGGTGAACCCGTTGCTATGTTTTAACGAGCTTAGCGACAGTGAAACTCATTCTCGTCCATTTGGACAAGTTTGTCGCTATTGATTTTAACGAGTTTAACGACAATGATAACTTGGTCCTTTTTAAATTTTAGAGAGTCTAAAAAGGGATGGAAAGTAAACTCCAATAATCATTTTTCATCATATAATCCCTTAAGTCCGAAAAAGCATAAAATAATACGAAAGGGATGAATTTTCGATAGTTTTAACGAGCCGAACAAGACAAGCGCTCGATCGTTTTGTGTAATAATCCCTCAGGTCCAAAAAGATTAAAATCTAGAGGATGGATAACACTTTCGGTAGATTTAACGAGCTATAGAGGCCAATCGCTTGACAATATTTTCATATTTTACAAGTCAGATGAAAAGAGCTTAAAGGAGACTCGTTTTTGAGGAACGGGCAATAATATCAGGTAGCAGCTGATTCCAGGTAAGGTTTGGAATTTTCCAATCATAGCAGTGTCACAAGGATGGCTAACAGAATCACTTGTCTTAGGTGTTCCTCAAAAGGGTAAGTAATCAAATGGAGGCGTATGAACAGCTAAAACATAGTGGAGGTGATGATGAGAACACGGCCAAGGCTCAAAAGTTGATTATAATGCATTCACAATGGTTATTTACGGAGATTGGTTCATTTTTTAATGAGCTTAAAATTTGGGGGAACATTTTCTCATTACTTAGGTTTAATTTTTAACGAGCTTGAACTTCACATAAAAACCGCTTGTGGCGGGTTTATTTTTTTTAATGAGCTTGAACCTTGCGGTAACACTACTAGTGGCGGGTTTATTTTTTAACAAGCTTGAACCCTGCTGTAACACTGCTTGTGATATGTTTGCATGCCCCTAGCATAATAACACAAATCAAGGTGCATGCCCCCCAAGATTCATTTCATTCAACACGGTGGTTGAAATGAAGGTTTACCTCCAAGATCTTTGAAAGTCTCGACTTGGATTTTACGAGATCATAATCAAAGACTTGATTTGGAAAGGGAGTTGTTTCATTTTTTAATGAGGTTGACACAGTAAAAGAATTATCGTCATAATCCATTGTATTTATAGTATTTGATAGAAAATAAAAAACTGAAGGATGATTAAGGTCAATGGAATAATCTTCGTGGTAATTCGAAAGTTGGGAACGATGGTGGTGATCTTCCCTTGGTGCCTCTTTTATCATCATTACCTGAATGATTCCTTTGTCTGTAGAATCTACATGTGACCAAGGATTTGAAGAGGTGCCATATTCCTTAGACCTATCTATCCAAACACTCGATGAGCATTGGTTTACCCCCGAGTCCAAGAAAATTGATTGCTTCCATGCTGTCAAAATGTTCAAGAATATTCTGAATCTAGAAGATATCATGTTGTTGCTTCCCACTGTGGCCACTTCCGCCAGATTGTTTGGAGGCAATAGGGCAAAAGTAACCATCAATGTAGGGTCTTTTAGGAGGCCTACTCTAACATTTTGAAGCAATTGAGAGCTTCCATGGATCATTGGAATGCTTCCCGTTACTTGTGAACTATTGGGGAGGAAGGCTTGTTGGTCGATGATTGTAATTCCTCCTTAGAAGGGAAACACAATCTTCCTGAAGTACGTTGAAACAATGGTAGCCATAGCATATATTCAGGGCCTTCCTAGTAGGATGTTGTAATCGAGGTTTCCGTCGATAACTTCAACATCAATTTCTACTGTTTTACCCCCCAGTTCGACTTGCAAGTTACTTAAAATCTCGTACGGGGTGTATGTTCATCCATCAAATGCTTTTAATGTCGTCAACGATCGCGACAAGGGTGGAGATCCTAAATTTTTCCAGCAACTCATCGACATAATACATGTATATTCCCCCTCATCAATAATCGTTGGATGAACATTTTTGTTAAGGGCTTTCACTTGAATAAGGAAAGCTAGTTGAGCTGGTAACTGAGGGTCATATCCTTTGTGATTAAAGGCAACAATATTGGAATCTATTGGGTCAATCCCAACTATTGCGGATAATAAAGCCTGCTTTTGGGAGGGGAAATTTTGCAGTACCTCAAGTGTCGACATAGTGGACAGCGATTGGGCTAGATCCTCCACTATATTATAATATTGTGTTGCTCTGGCATGAGGATTAAATGTCAATTTGTGTACTACTCCCTTTGGAAGCTTTATCATTAGCTCAGGATCGATGGGTGGCACAACTTTGGTTGAAGTTGTTATCGAACTACTAGGTTGATCATTAGCCTTATTGTTCGACAGTTGTGGATTCCCGTAATCTTTATTCCTTGTCGATATCAAAGCTTCACTTAGTTGTTTCAAAATAGACAACATTAGCACTTGGGATCAGGAAGCATTGTCACTAGTAGCCAGATTGGTTCCCGGGTTTGGAAATGGATCAATCAATATTGCTGAGGTTTTTTAAATATTAAAGAGTTTCTTAACTTCAGCTTTATGTGGACAATCTCTCATCCTATGATCCCCATCACATATCTGACACCCCGCAGGGGGTTTCCTTTGCCAATAAGTGTTTGCAGAAGGTTTCTCAGGAGATGAATTATCCTATATCTTCTATTTCCCTTTGCTTTTCTTCTTGCCTCCTGGTTTCTTTGACTCTTTGCCTTTGTCGGTTGACACATCATTCACCTCCGAGGTGAGAAGTTCTTCATTTGCATTTTGACTCGAAACCATGCGAGCTTTCTTCGACGTAGCCTTTACGGTTTTCGTGCTAGTCGTACCTATCACACCATTGTCAGCATGAGAGTCTTTGTTTGATTTAAGAGGGGGAGGAACATAAAATTCTGGTCTAGGAGCATCAGGGATTTTATCATAGAGCGTGCCAGACTGAGTATAGATCAAGTCTAGATATTGTGCACGAGAAATAACTTGCTCCTCAGTGACGACTTCTCCCTTTGCCACATCTTCTGTAATAGAAGGTAACAATGACTTAATAAACCATTCAGCCAACAGCTAATCAGGAACATATGTTTTTACCATTCTACAATGATGTCCCCACTCATGAATATGATCAGATATGTGAGTGGCTGTCGTTTGTTTGAAATTGGTAAGAAGCTCTGTTCCTATTTCGTACCTTATGGGTCGCTGAAAATGGGTTAAAAAGGTTGTGGCTAGGGTATTGAAGTTATCAAATGAATCTCTAAGAAATTCGATATACGATTTTGCTACTGGACCAGTCAACGTTCACTGAAAAAGGTGAAGCCTGATCAAATCATCGTTGAGAGTGTTTGATGAACACCACAGATGAAAGGTCATCACATGATTCAACGGGTCTTCACCCGGATTTCCATTAAATTTAGGAATATCTGACGGAAGTTTATGGGGAATTGTTGGCCACCAAGGGGCATAAGCAATTGGATCATTCGTTAGTCAACTTAGATTCGGTAACTCTAAAGTCACCACAAAAGGCAACTGTTGATTCAGGCTTGACAAAGCATACCTAGGATAAGATGGAATTGCCTGAGCAATTGGCCTTAGCATAATTCATTTGATGCTGGTAACTTTGGTAAGGTTGATGGGCATGACCATTATGATATGATTCATGTTGACTGTTTTGAAGATACGGTTTCCCATTACTTGCAAAAGCTTGTTGCTCAGATCCTTGGTAAGCTTGTTGGAATTGCGGTTATCAGTGTTGTACCAGCCATGGTTGTGATGTCACGAGCTGTTGTCCAGTACTGACTATTTGGCCAAGATGGGGGGTAATAGTCCCCATTTGAACCTGAGTCATTCCACTAGTCAGTGATTGTGGTCGCGTCGTAGGGACAAGAGGTGGTTGTATTACGACCTGAGGAACCTGAGGTTGGCATACAACAGGCAATGCTTGTACTTGCGAGACCATCACAATAGCCAGCATAATGGGGATATTTGACATAGGTAAACTTTGTTGCATCGACTATACAACTCTTGGTTGTTGAGGAAGTACTGGCACCCATCTGCTAGATGTAATTCTAGCATACCCTGAATTCTGTTGTGAACTCTCATATGGTTGTTCTCCCAGGGGAGACAATGAAAGGGTATAATGCCCTCCATATGGTGGTAATCCAGTGCTCAAAGGAATAATTTGCCTTTGTGGGCTGGATTGCCCAAATTGACACTACGAAGGATCAATTTGTTGAGACTCAACATAAGAGATTCCAGATACTATTCCAGACGAACAAACATGAACAGACGACACTGTCGAAACAGCCCCTAGATGGATTCCATCCAGTGATTGAGAGCTAGTTGGATAGATGGAATGCCAATGAACATTGTCGGAGTAGCAGCAGAATGTTCGGTCGCTGTTGTGTCGGATGACATAGTCCTAGATGTCGACGGTTGTTCAGACATATTAAGCCTATCCAAAATATTCCTTAGCAATTCTTCAGGAACTTTTGATGGCGGGAGGCTAACTTCCGATGAAGAAGGATATAGGGTGATCCCAGCTCCAAATTGCGATGGAGCGTTAGATGGAGGATCTTCCACAATCTTTTCTATGGTAATCAATCTAGGAGGAAGAGGTAGACCATCAGGTCTATAAAATATTTCTGGTGCCAAAGAAGGTATAAGTTCTGCAACGACATATTTTTGGGGAGTAACACCTTCCGAATTAGTTGTAGATGGAACCGTTTCGGGGATAGAAGTGTTTACCGTCACACTAGGATCAGTTGTAATGTCCTCTTGTGGCTGCGAAATTTCTTCTGTAGAGGTAGGGATACCAGAAATCTTCGAAGTAACTGGAGTCTCTAAAGATGTCAGAGTACTTGCTCCAACTATCCTAGGGGACTTTGATCTGGTCAAACGAGTTCGCTTTGTCCGGAATAGCTTCGTTTCCGAAGTCAACGACGGTTGACTCATAAGTCTCCGTGAACGATGGGGTTTTGATTGAATTTCTTCCATGATTACGGATTACTTGATCAACTCAATATAAAAAGCGGAAAAATGATTCCGAATTAAATGAATTTTATATGCTTTGACACAACTTGTTTTTTCAATTTTTAAGAGTTGAGAAAAAAAAAAAGATGACTCTAGTCGCCTTCGATTTTTAATGAGCCTAAAGTGACAAGTTCTCAGATGGACCTTTTCCTTTAAGGAGTCTAAAAAGGAATGAAAGTGACTACTCTGGAAATCTAGATAGAGGGATTACCAAACCAATCAAAAAGCTGCAGAATACTTTTTATGGTACGGTAGTCAATCTTCCCGAATGTTGTGTTCAATGCATTGCGATCGATAGGGTGGAAGACACGGCTTCCTATGAATAAAGGATATAGCCTATTGTGGTCTCCCAATATATACTCAATGGTACATGGGAGTACAAGTCCCTACTAGCACTTGTCATCTCAAAGAGGAGGAATCACCCAACCAACAATGAAAGCGACAGTTACCAGGCTTTACGACGTCGGAATATGTCTCTAGCCTAGACTTCTAGATGTTGTGTGTTAGGTTCCAAAGAATTTTTAGGTTCATTGAATTCATTTTATAGTTGATCTTGTTTAAGAAATTTTCCTTTCAGGTTCACCGCGTGATGTATATATACAATTCCTAAAATGCAGTGTAAGATGATAAACAATTGTTTAATCTTCTTTTGCAATGAAAATCCTAGCTACTAAGGAAATAGAACTGAGGGTCTTTCAACGTAAAGCACCGAGCACACACTAGATGCACTGTCCTAAATCAACAAGTATTCTAAATTCAAATGCACATGCATTTATTTGTTTTGAGCCTTCTTAATGTGTGAATGATAAGAAGAATGCTAAGTGAAAATATGAACTATCTTTCCAAAGCGACAATACTAACAAATTTCTCTTCAAAACGAAGTGAAGATAACGACTACACTTTGCAATTTCGAATTGAAAATTGTTTTCGACACTTGAAAAACTACTAATTCAAATCACATACAAGAGTAACAGTATAATTGACCATCAAGACCAATGGGATTCTCTTCTATGACTGAAAACAACACTTGCGACACTTTTAGATCAAGAAACGACAGTCCGATTACGCTACTTCTTTGTAAAAGAGAACTGAAAATGGTGCACAGTACATAAAAACATTTACAGTTCTTTGCACAATGGAGAAAAAATGATGGAAAGGAAGGGGGTTTCCACAGAGGTATACTGACCACAGATAGCAAAACTCCTAAATAGAGCCGAAGAGAGTGAAGAAAAATGAAAGTCTGAAGGCAAAATTAACCTTCTCTAACCATCGCACCTGTTACACACGGGAAGTGTTCATCTCACCTATGCACACAGAATCTAGTATGCATCTCACCTACTGCACATCGGAGGTGCGATGCATACAAAATTCCTTGAAGAGAGGGTGCGATGGTACCAGTGCGAAACTTTTACTTGGTATTTAGTCACAATTTGCAGTTCAGTTTAGGGATTTAGGCTGAGCAAGTGATGTTCAGTAAATATAAATCACAGGGGTTGATCTAATGAGGTTACTAGAGCCACCACTAGGGAAATTAGAGTGTTTGTAGATCAATTTTTCAATTTATAAACAAAACCAAAAGATAGACTAAAGTAGCATTGATCTACTTTGCACTTGCATAGCAAATGCAGTTCGAAGTCTAGCTGGCTTGACTTCAGGCTCTGTCTGTAAGTTTATAAAACAAACAAATATAGACTAGCAAACAATCTATTCGCTCCCTAGTGGAGTCTCCATTTTTTTATTGGGAAATCTAGCGTCCACTCGGAGCTACTAGTCCCACTAAGACTAGTAGCTATCTTAGAAACAAACAAACTAAAACTACTTTTGCTTTCCTTTATGGGAAGTGGATAAGAGGGGAACAAAGGACACCAACCTCAGTCTTGCGCTTGGCTCCTTGCTCGGTTCCTCTCCTTCTTGATAGATATTTGCCACTTCTTCTTCGTCTACCCAGCTTCAAAGAGCACCTGTGGAATCAAAGTAGCATAATACTATCGAAGAACAGAGATCTACAATCATAAGCAATATAGGACCAGATATGTATTGACCACACAAATGCATATATCATCAAACTTACAAGAATGTGGAGGAAAAATCGAATAGCTTTATTAACATCAAGAATAGCAAAGAGGATTACAACCAATTGTTCTGAGCTAGCATCATCCTCCAGCAAGAAATCCCTTCTTCATCTCATGTAAATCTTAGATCACCCAACACTATGATGTTGCACCAGGAAACCAACAACACTTCCCTACAAGATACAAGATTCCATCCTTTGGATCTCTGTGATGAGGGATCCATATATAGATGATTTTAAGGGGGTGAGTCAGCTTTTTGGTTTTTGATTAGTGTCCTCTCTCTAATAGTTCTTGATTCCACTTGGAGATTGATGATCTCTTACTCATCCTTGTGCGAATTCAGAGAGGCAAGTGTCAGAGGAGAAGTTTCTGGAAGATTCTATGATCCTCCTCCTTGCAAATTGTCTCTGCCATTTGTCCATTCTTGCCCATCACATCCTACAGAAGGGCTTTCCAGTATGCATTACACCCTTTACACTGAGTAGGTGAGATGCATCGCACAATCTGCATTGGGCATTCTGTATGGTCCAGTTTTGACCAGTTCTGAGCAGTTTTCTTTGGAGAACATCTGGGAGATGATGTAATCAGCTGACCTTGTTCCTTCAGGGAGTGAAGGAACACTTTTAGGAACTTAGGAGCCCTTAGTTTATGGATATTTATGATTGGGGTTGCAGTGCCAATTTTTTTTATAATAGATGGGGAGTCGTCATCATAGTTTTCAATCATTGGGCTGAGAACAACAACTGATTTGTCATCTTGCAGGTTTACATATTCAGTGGAGGCTTGGATGGCATTGGGCTCAAGGGCCTCTAGGATAGATTTCTTGAAGGACTCATTCTTCACCAGTTCAACTAGAGGTATAGGCATCCTTAGCTTCTGAATTTCTGATTGAAAACTGAAAGGAAAAGGAGACTTGTTAAGGCCTCTTACCTCGTGAGTTGGAGCTTTTAGGATGATAGGATCAACTGCTGGTTGCTTCTGCTTATTAGCTTGTTGTTCTGCAAGGACAATAGATCCTTAAACAAGGGTTTCCTTGGCATTATTCACCTTCAACCTCATGTTATATCTTTGCTAATCTTCAGTTTGTAGAACAACTTCACCGTCCACTCTTGGATGATCTAGACATTGGATAATGACTTTTCATAAGAATCTAAGGTTAAAAAGGAGGCACTGTCTTTGTCTTCCATACAATGGATATCATCATCTTCTTCAAACTACTCCTCTTTCATGACTAAATTCTGGAAAGGGGTCTTCACCCTTTGGTCTTCATTGGCATCTTTGCTCCTTTATAGAATCTGCAACTGTTCGTTAGCTCTTCTATATGGATTTGGATTTCTAGGAGCAAAGGCATTAGGAACTCTTCCTTTCCCTGGGTACTGCTCAACCTTTAATTTGGATATTTTAGAGGCTAGTGACTCTATCATCTTGGTCATTTTATCTATCTTGGGGTTTGAAGATGATGAAACCTCACCCCTCTGTCTCCTTCTGTCACCATTACCTCTGAGCTTCTCTGCAACCATGATGTTTCATTCTACTTCCAAGGCTACATCCTGCATATCAGCCAAAGCAGCACATTGCCTCTCCCTCAACAATAGGTAGAAGTTATAATCAGAAGGACTGGCATAGGTGAGTTTAGAAGAGGTAGTGGCGGGTTTTATTTCAGCTGGTATCTTGTTGTACATTTGGTTAAACCTCTTATTAAAATCAAACAACAACTCACCATTTTCCCTCTTTAAGTTCCCAAACTCAGTGTGGTAGTAGAGGAGATCCTTCTTATCCCCCAATTCTTTAGGAATGCATCATATAAAGCTTCAATATCTTCTATAGATCTTGGGGTCAGTTCTCTTAACCATTTTCTAGCCTCCCCATCTAGGCTTTGGACAAAGACTCTCATCCACACATCATCTTCACTAATGTCCAGGTTATCAGCATAGCTATAGAATGATTCGAGATGTTCCTCGGCTGTAACACCTTTAGTCCCAATGAACTTAGGCATATATTTATGATATTCTCTAGTAGGCATGGCATTCAAAGGAGTGACCAGTGTTACAAGTCCATACCTAGAAGCTATGATTCTTTCCATTTTGGTAGGTGCTTGTGGACCTACCATAGCTGTGGTGGCTAAAAGGGGACTGGAAGTATGAATGACAAAGGGCTGAGGAGTGACTGTTAAGACTAAAGGGGTATGACGGATAGGAGGTGAGGTTTCCTTTAGGCTTACAATAGAAGGAGAACCTAAAGAATAAGGAGCTTTATGTATCTCTAAGATTTTTTCTTCACTGATAGTATTGGATGCTATATTCTCAACATATATTTATTCTATTGCAGGATTTTCTTGAAGAGATATAAACTATTTTTTAGGTTTACCTGAAATTGATGCTCTTTTCTACAATGCCTTTCTTTCTTTGATGATCTTTTCCAGGTCAGGTACTAGGTCAGCTTGTGGCTTCTGAGGATTTCTCTGAGTATGCCTTCCAAACTCAGCTAGAATTATGGAGTGGAGTCGACAAGAGGTTCGTCCTCCAGTAGAGTCGCTAAATAGACTATTCTAGAATAGTGTCCAAACTTTTTCTATCATCAAAGTTGGATCTATGTTGTCTCCCAGGGAAGCTGAGCTTCAGTCTCCTCTCCCCCACAAAGGCGCTAATTTTGTTATCACTCCAGGAAACTCTCCTAGGTTGTAGCTCAGAGATGCCTAGTAACATATAATCTTCAATATTTTTCTCTAAACTATTGGGATGGATGATGGTTTGGATCAAGCCAGATAACCACTTCAACTCTGTTTCACTCCAGACATGCATGAACACCCTCAGCTTGACAACGTTGTAGACCACTAATGCCCAATAATTTATAGAATGGATAAATGGAGAATACTTACTATACCAGCAGATGCATACATAAACATATATGAATGGCTAACTACAGGAAGTAAATGAAACTTGAAAATCTAATTAATCAACGCAGAGATAAGATGACAGTTATCTAGCATTAGACACAGAAGAAGCATGGATAACCTATTCAATTGTAAATCCAATTTATCAATGCAGAGATAATCTGATAGTTATTTGGCATTAGACACAGGATAAATCATGAATAGACTTATCCAAGTGCAAGCTTAGAACATAAGAGAAATGGATATTCAGCATGTAACAACGAAAGAAGCTTGTATTACTGGAATGAAGATGAGAAGTTGCAAGGAACAGAGTATCTATAGTCTCCAGAAGTTGAACCTTTGATCCATCTAACTTCCAACCATTTACAGGCTGTTAAATAATGAATCCATACAGGTGAGGATGGTTTTAGATAGAGGAGGAATGACCTGTTATAGAGTTTTGTGAACCCAACGTTTTGGACTGCCAAGTGAGTCCATCATCAGGGGATGCGGCAATACATATTCTTCAACTTCAATAGGCTTTTACAACGCTCTCAGGCTCCCTAGGGCACGATATGTCCTGATCTATCCCTCTGTCTTGTTGACTGTTTGATGCCATAATTAGACATGCATGAGTACAAGGGCACCATTTCTAACCACCTTAGTAACTGATCCTGGTCACTTCGCCGCTTGGTCAGGTGGCTCAACGTGCTAGGATGTTCCATGATCCTTTTCTATTAATTCAGGTGCATCATGCTACTACCTTTTTCCCTTCTCATCCATGCTTTTTGTTATTTAGTTCAATCGTCCAGCTGCCACAGACATTGACAGAACTAATGGCTCTTCTCTCTAGGTGACTAATGGGGAGCAGGGTACGAGGCATACAGGACGTCAGATGAGATGAATCAGTGGTTAGGATGGTGATCAAGCGGAAAAGGGTGAACCAAGGTGATCATGGACGAGCGCTGCTGGATCGAGGGGAAATGGACAGTGAATATTAAACGCAGAAGGCCCGAAGTTCTGGAGGGAACAGAATAAGTCTGAGCCGTCAGATCTCAGATGAGTAGATCAAATGGTTATCAGGTGGAGGAGGTGCTTGGACAATAGCACCTGGGGGTGGTTTTGTTTGGGTGGTTATGGTCTCTATCGAGCACTCATCAAGCAGTAAGCAGTAAAGGGTGGAGTCTGCCCGATGCCATTCATTGCATGCAACGTAGCGGTGGAGGAGAGAGAAAACCACCTTTATTGAGCAGGTATTCCTCTCGTTAGTTGCCCATGTGAGATGAGCGGTAACCATTAGATTCGGTGGGAGTGATCTAACAATGAAGATTGATCAAGCAGGTTTCGTTGATTGGGTGAAACACAGACCATCAGATTGGCGGGGGGGGAATCGATGGCGGAGGGACACAGAGGTATAGCATGTCGTCGAGAAATGTGGGGAGGGTGCATATGGGTGGAAAGGTAAGGGTTTCTTGGTTTTTTGGTTAATTTACTTAAGGCTAAGGTGAAAGAGGGTTTCGTTATGATGTGAGGGTTGGGTTAGAATATGAGTGAAATAGGATATAGGTAGAAGAGTAGGGAAATGGGGTGACAATGGTCCGTGTGGGAACTTCTCCATGACAACAAAATGGGCCATTTCCCTCCTTTGGCCTTCAAAATAGCAGTGCTGCACCTTAGGGCTAACACTCCCATCAAGTGATTATAGACGGTATGTGCGTGGGCCAAGTTTGTCGTGGACAGTGTATGGACTAATCCACAAGGAATGGTACTTCATATGCTTGTCTTTCTCTTCATGGGGTTTGTCCCATTTCCAGATTAAGTCACCAACATTGAAGTTAGCATTCCTAGTACACGTCTTATTGAACCATCTCTTGATATGGTTCTGGTGGAGCACAAACCTTTATTTTGCTTTACTCCTTTCTTCCTACAACTTTTTAAGTGTATCCATCCTATGTTGAACTAGCAGACAAGGATTTCCTTTGGATTCTTGAGACAATTGGAGTGCATGCAAGTATATGTTTGGCAGTAGGATGACTTCTTTACCATAAATCAGGAAGTATGGCGAAGTGTGCAGAGAGGGTTTGGGTGTTATGCGGTCAGCCAATAGGGAATTCCTCAAGGAAGAGTGTCAGTTACACTGCTTAGAGTAAATGGTCTTTTTTATTATGCAAATAAGGTTTTTTTTGTGTGGATTCTGTGAGACCATTTCCTCGCAGGTAGTAGTTAGATGAGTGTTCGAGAAAAATACCATATTGCAATGAAAAATCATAAAGCTTCAAATATGAAAAGTAATTTTCATTGTCAAACACAAGTGATAACATAACGCCAAAGTGAGAGATGATTTTATGTTGGATGAAGTGGATGACTTCTTGGTCATTCACTTGCTTCAACAGAACTGCTTCTGTCCACCGTGTGAAGTAATCAATAGTTGTCAAAATGTAGTAGTGTTGTTTTGGCGAATGTGGGGAAACTTCCCCAATGTTTTCCAGGTCCCACTGTTGGAATGGTTCAGTCACTGCAAAAGGGTGTAGTGGGGTTGTTGACCTTTGTGTTCTATGAGTTCATCACTGACAGACCGAGCACTTGCAAGCATAAGCGTGTGCATCCTTGAACAATGTCAACTAGTAGAAACCGGCTCACATAACTTTGTGCGCAGTGGTATTTCCTGCAAAAGTGGCCCCCGACTAGTCCAACAAGTAGATCATGCAAGACCTTCTCTGAATCATGTGCCTTCAAGCACCTGAGCAAGATTCTGTTACTGTGCTTTCTATAAAGCACTCCATGTAGCAATTGATAGGATAAATATTTGAGGCATAGTGCCCTCTTCTGTGTCATGGAGAAATGAGAGGGTAGGGCGTCATGCTCAAGGTACTAGCGCACATCTTTGTACCAAGATTTTCTGCATGCAATGGGTGGTGCTCACTCTACGTCATACATCTCGATTTATTGCTCCCAACCAATAAGCACCTCTTCTTCCTCCTGTGTGTGGACTGCCTCAGCTGCAAGTCTCCAGATACCATGACCCTTGACAGTGTGAATTGGCTTGATGTAAAGATCTTACTCTTGCAAGCCTGTCATCCAGTTCACATGTCTTTCACCAATATATTTTTGTACAAGCAGTGAGCATACTATTGGGTGAGGCACATAGACTATGTAATGGTTCTTCAGCAAGTAGGGTCTAAAGTGTTTCACCACCTTGTATATTTCATATGCTTGTTTTTCAATGGTAGGGTAGTTGAGTTTGGGCCCCTGCATGCTTGTGCTCATGAAGGAGAACGAACGTTCATTGTTCAACTCATCCTTCTGAGTGAGTACTACTACAAGCGAGTTGTCAGATGCGAAGGTGTATCGAAAGAAATATTTATAGAAATCTGGGTTGTAAAGTGCAGGAACTTCTGTGATAGCTTGCTTTATATAGGTGAATGCATTATTTTCCCTCTTGTCCCAGATGTAGATTGCTTCTTTATTGATCATGTCTTGCATTGGGTTCACTATATACGCATAGTCCTAGATGAACTCCCAAAGGAAGTATATCTTTCCCAAGAAGGATTGCATTTCTTTCTTGTTGGTTGTGTGAGGGATCTATGTAATGGTTTAGATCTGGTTTAGATCAACCTTGATCCCACTTCTGGAAATGAAGTGCCTAAGGAGGTTCCCCTCAGACACTGCAAATACGCTCTTTTTGGGATTAAAGGAAATCCTATATTTCTGGCATCGCTCAAAGATTTTCTTTAGGTGGCATACGTGTTATTACCGTTTTATGGAAAACACAGTCATGTCATCAAGGTATACCACTACACTCTACCTGATGAGTCCATGGTAGGCAATGTCCATGGCATGATGAAATATTACGGTTGCATTCACGAGCCCAAATGGCATTCGTCTGTACGTGAACATACCCCAATTGGTATGGAATGTAGTTTTGAGTCGATCACGTTCCACTACTAAGACCTGATTATATCCTGAAAACCCATGAAGTAAGGAAAACATTTCTACCCCAAATATTGTTTATAAAATGTGTTGAATAGATGGCACAAGTAATTTTCTTTGTCCGAGGTGCCATTCAAGTTTCGGAAATCAACGCACAAGCTGATTTTCCTAGAATTCTTATGTACAAGAACAAGGTTGGAAACCCATGTGGAATAATGAAATCTATATATGATCCGTGCATCCAACAATTTGGTCAGCTCTTTCTGTATGAGGGGTTCAAGTGATGGAAGCACTTTCTTCAACTTTTGATGAAACGACTTGACCACATCTTTTTGGAATAACATGTTGGATTATTCCCATGTCGTATGTTTTCATATCATCATATGTCCACGCAAACACATCTCGGTACTATTTGAGCAAACACACAAAGGATTGCCACTCTTGCTGCATGCAACATGTACCGAGATTGATGAACTTTGGATCTTGTTCTATTCCCAACTTAATCTGTTCATGCATCATGGTGGAGTTGTGGGTTTTTCTATTCCTTGGCCCCTGAAAGTAGTTATACAAGTCATATAGCTTTTCCAAAAATACCCACCCTTGGGGATGAGGTTTCCTTTCTTTTCATCAGCCCTAGCTTGTAGCCACTACTTGTGCTCAACTTCATCAATTGTCGCGTCTTTGATGACAGCAACGTCGGCCATGAAATGCAATATCTATTTATCATCATTAAAAAAAAACATAAATTAGTTATGTTATAAGGGATAGAACGATTATACAAAATTTCAATAGTAAATCTATCCCTAAGTGGTGACATTCTAGAAGTTGTGTTTGATAAAGCATTGGCAGCTGCATTACACGTTCTTGGCACAACAATGAAATTAAATGCTTGGACATTAGAGATTAGTCACCATACCTCTTACTGGTAACTTTTGAGATGAGGTGATAAAAAGTGTATGGTGTTATGTACCTACCATACCACTATTTCTAAATAATCTACCACTTTGAGTGCAACCACGTTGAGGCTAATGGATTTTTGCAAGCTCAACATGAGTGCTTCATATTCAATAATGTTGTTTGTGCACTCGAACTCCAAGTGGCTTGAGATCAAAATTTTCCTATGTTTTGGGTCAATCAATACACACCCAGTTCTAGAGCCATCCTTTGTATTTGATCTGTCAAAGTACATGGTCCACAACTCATCGATACACAGACCATTTGATGCTCTTGTACTATTGCTACTACTGCTACTCCTAAGGCTACTACTACTGCTACTACTACTGCTCCTACTACTAGTGTTACAATGCGATGTACAATTTCATTCCATCAGTTGGGCAAGGAAGGTGACCCAACTATGTGTCTAGTGGGATTGGTGTTGGTTGTGTGAGATAACACCCCAGCATTGTTATCAAGAGGCAATTTCTAAACATGACCTCTGCAAAGGCCAATGGTTTGTTCTCGCCATTGATGGGAGGGATCTTATGCCTCATGTATCTTTGAGATAGCACCCATATTTGATTGCTTTTTCCCTAATACGGAAGCCACAAGTGTGACGAGTCTGTATAAAAGTATCCATTCAACTTGTTAGAGCAAACTTTACTAAGTAGTAAGCCATACGATTCCAGTATTTCCACAACAATAATGTTTATGCACTAGTGAACTCAACCATCATGAGATAATCAGATGATCACATCCTGAAGTTCACCAATGGCTAGTATGCATGTCTGATTGAGTTGGATGATCTGCGTAGATGTCTTGCTCCATTGTGCATTGATCTTCTTGGAAATGGAGAGTGTCATGGCACTGGATGATGCACCAAAATCAACCAAACAGTTGCAAACATTACAGTTAAAAATTTTGAATGAAAGAAAGAATGGAGGTCAAACAGAGTTCGCTTCTTCCATCTAGAATGTGTTGGGCATAGTTGTGAGTGAACTGGGAGATGTGCTTGCTCCATTTCTAGTAGAGGTTACGTTGTCTGTACATGTTTTCCCTAATGCATGGAGTAGAATATCTCGCTAACTCTAAATCTTAGCCAAATCGAACAAACTGATGTTTGCATGAGTTTTCTTCATGTCTTCCACAATGTTGTAATCTAGAGTGGGTGGAATCACTGAGTGCCTAGGGTCAGACTTGTCCTCATATTGTATCACAGAGTGTTATGTAGTTTTATCCTCATAGATGTACTGTTATCCGACATTGTCTTCCCAGGCTTGCTTTGTGTTTTCTTCTTTTGGATGACTAGTGGATCAACCTTCCTGAGTAATTCCCTCTTTTCTCACATTTATCCAATTTTAGGGGGATCCCCTTGACTTCTGAGATTGTATCGAACATTTTTCTTTTGGGGCTACTTCTGGGCATTTTTCTTTAGCATTTCTTGTGAGCACTGATACATGTTGATTACCCACCTAGTACTTGATGTCTCATCAGGTGTAGCATCTTCATCATCGTCTGTGTCTCCTGACTATCCTTGCAAACTACTCACTATGTTCTCCATATGGTTGCATATTGAACCTACAACTCGTTTACAATCCAAGCATACCCTTCTGAGTGCTCATCTTCATAAAATGAGTAAAATTCTTTGTTTGTGCATTGTTCTAACTAGAACATTGAGTTGGAGCTCTATGTAGTTTTAGGTTGGAAGCGATTGCTGCCTAATGACATGCTTCCTTGTCTTTGTCTGGGTAGTTGGCTACTCGCAGATGTATCGATTGTTCATTGTTTGAGCTCAAATACGTCTGTTTTCAAGTTCTTGACAAGATGAGTAAGGGTTTCAATATCACTAGGAACTGCATGTCCATTTAGTAAGCCACCTAGTTTTCCACTCAACATTCCTATCAATTCTTGAATATCTTGGACATGACTAGAGTATGCCCACTAAACAAGTTGATTAAAGGTTAATTATTTCTTTGCTATAGTTGAGAATCTCACATGCAGCATCCAGATAATGAACCTTACATAGTTTACACCGGCTTCTCCTGTCTCATTAGATTTTGAGACATTCTATGATTTGTAATTGCATGCAAATAGGTCCAGGAATGTTGAGAAATCGATGTATTGACTATGAACATCCATGCAATGAAGCTTTCCTTCATTCTATTTTTCTCATATTCTATGGTTTTTGGAAAACATACAACACCATAACCGACCTCCAAGACATTGATAATGTTGACTTTGATTTCTTTAGTTGTAAGTGGGCTAGAGATGACAGTGCTTTTAGAAGATTTATTTGTATCGAAGTGTTTGTTTGGATTTATTTAGAATCGAGTTGTGGTGAATGAAACTATCATTTGATGCTAAATTTCTTGAAGTCTTCCTTATTCTGAGGCATTAATGCTCAAAAATATACAATGAAACTATCAGAGATCTTTTGGTTACTAGTAAATTTGGCAGTGCAGATGGACGTGGTTCTAACCTTGCAACCTAACATTTGATCCCTTCTCAGAGGCCTTGCCCTCTTTTCCAATTTTGGTAAGGAATGAAAATCTCCCTCGTTATTCTTAGAATAAGGATTCCATCCATGTAATTAGTGGGTGCCTTGGAATATCTGTCTTAATCCTCGAAGTACATTTCCAACCACTTTTCCAACTTTACAAGCATTTATGTGAAAGTGGTTTTTCGGCCTTGGTCTCCTAAAGGAAATTAGGAAATCCTTTTAGATGTTGATGGAATAATCTTGGCCGAAAATCCAAATTATGAACAAGTTCCTTTCTTGCGTAGTTCTTGTTTTGCAACGACTGTCGTAGCTACGTCTTTCCCTAAACAGGTTTTTGAGGACACCCTTTCAGGGCACTGATTAAAAAGAATAAGAAATTCATATCCCTTCATAGAATGATGTAGAACTGCACCATCATATGGTTGGTTGAATGTCCTTAAATGATGAGAATGGGATGGTGCACAAAGTTCCTCCACACTGAGCACACCACACCAAGGCAATTCAATTTAATAGCATAAGAACACCTAATCCACTTACTCAAACATAATTAAATTCTTGATGGGGAGACCCTGCCATAAGGCAAATGGTTTGAATTTAAGAATGGGAAGGAAAATTCACTCCCTTTTTAGGAGATTTTTACCATTTGGAATCCAACATCTTCCTTTGATATAGCAGCACCCACTTCTTTATCAAATGGACAATCATTAGAAGGAACCATGAAAGATAAATTTCAGCAATTGGATGGCTCACAGATTTCAAAAGTATTGAGGTGAAGCAAGTCATATCATTTTTGTATGTATGCACACTCATCAGATATAGTTAAGGTGTTTTTCATGTAAATCTATGGAAATCTTTTGTAAGTGTTGGGTTTGCAACAATTTGAATATACCAGCCACTTTCAAAAATGTGTACAATACAGCCGGGATGTTTGTAACCCCTACAAGAATTCAAGCTCCCAACTTTGCACACTTATATGTAATCATTTCAACAATTAATAACTTAAATGTGAATTCGTTTTTTGTTCTTAAAAAAATGAAAATGTTAGAGATTAGATAAATATGATCTAATATATGATTGAAAAGTCATGTTTCATTTTATTTTAAACATTTACAATAGTTTTTATGTTTTTTTTTTGTTCAATCAAATACACATTATGTGTGTGGTTTAGCTCCATCAAAACATGGTAGGTTATATTTCTCTTCTAATAGTATTTAGAAAAGAATTATCAAGGATCATCTCACTCAATTTGTCTTGGATAATACAACAGAGAAGAGAATTGAAAGGTTATAGTGCGACCATGTTGTTCTTTATCTTTTCTATCATTTGTTTTATTCATTTTGTATTGGGATTTTTTTGTTTTTTTTTTGTGTTTTTATTGTTTATAATTATATCCCTAAAGAAGTCATGCATAATCTGCAAGTAGGGAAGTCATGCATAATCTACAAGTAAGTAATTACTACTGAGCAATGTCCTTGTTCATTAATGAAATAGTAAAAGTTGGAAGTTGTGTTCAAAAAGGACATCTTGTTATTTATTAATTAAATATGTGCATTCCAAGATTTTCTTATCAGCGAAATGTTGTTGTAAGAATTTTTCAATGATAAATGGATTCTAATTGACTTATAACAAATGGATTGGCATGAAATAGAATACCTACATTTTTGGCAATGATCTTTAGATATTTCATGATAAGAAAAAGACCGATTAAGTGAATCTCCTCAAATTTTATATAAACCATTTAAGTCCATAATAGGAGGAAACATTACATGAGATTCATGAATTAATAAAGGGAAACACAATCATAACTAAAAACAACCGATGAACTGTCATAAAAAGCTATTTTTAGTCGGTTTCTGCAATTAGTCAATTACTACTACCTCTCATAGAAATGGTCATAAGTGAATGACTTACTTAACGCAATTGAATCCCAAAAATGATATCTAACATTAATATTCTTGCCAAACATTCTAATATACACTCCCTTAATACATAGATATACATTGTTATAACCTACTAAGCCCTTAATATTTGCCACATATTGAGTGGGGTCTTACTACTACACCATTATGACTGTTGTATTAATTATTATTTGTTTTCTTCAAATTTCAAGCGACTATCATTGCAACTGATTGGATGTATTTGTTTGTGCCAATATGTAGGCCAGTGAATCTGAGATTTGCTGCATTTGCTTTGTTCAATTGTGTACCATTGAAGTTCAGTTTTGTGGGCATCAAACTTGACGACACATGCTCGATTCCTTTGATTGTAATAATGGCATCCAGGAACATATCCTCCCTTGATTGCAATAATGGCGTCCAGGAACATATAAAGCCTGCATGAGAGAAAAAACCAAATAAAGTGTAGGACCTTACCTCACTCGGAAGGCATTGAATTCTATCAGGTCAGTTGAAAGACCCAATAAAGCTTTTCAATATAAAATGACACTGGCACATGAACTTATCTTAGAAGGTTAGAGTTTCCATGACCAAACTATGAAAAACATGAAGACGATGGAATTATGCATGACTTAGGTGATTAGGTTAGGTTATCATCAGTTTTCCAAAATCAGAATATTTTTCTCCAAAGAAATGACATAGAGGTTATCAAAATCAGAATATTTTCCTCCAAAGAAATGGCATAGATGATTTCGAAGGTATCAAAGGCAATTATCCAAAAACGCTTCCATCACAGCCAAGAAAAGTAGCCCATTTGTCTTGAACACAAGAAGTCTAGAAATGGCTCAAAACGAAACCCAAAAGATGCTCAATGTATCCCCTGAAACTTGTGCCCAACAACATCAACAATAGTACCAAAAAGAAAACCCAACACACTTAAAAAGCAGGTAAGAGCCCACAAATCAATGAAAATACTCCGTGAGGAAGACTGTAAGATCCCACAAATTAGTGCAAATACTTTGTGAGGAAGACCCTTGAATCCATCATAGCCAGGAAAAGTAGCCCATATGTCTTGAACACAGGAAGTCTGAAAACGGCTCAAAACGAAACCCAAAAGATGCTCAATGTATCCCCCTGAAGCTTGTGTCCAACAACATCAAAATAGTACCAAAAAGAAAACCCAAAACACTTAAAAAGGAGGTAAGAGCCCACAAATTAGTGGAAATACTCTGTGAGGAAGACTGTAAGATCCCACAAATCAGTGCAAATACTCTGTGAGGAAGACCCTTGAATCAGGCCTATAACAGATAATGCCATAAACAAAACCCAATCAATCTAGCTATAATCAACTTTGATGTGTATAAATAATAATTTCACAAGGTAGTAAGATTGACTTTAGTCGAACTAGCAACGATCCATCTCAACCTTGGGATCATAAATTCTAGAAAAAGTTGTAGACTTGTTGTTTAAAACCTCTCGGGTTCAGAAATTAAAATAAAACTTTTTAACTTCTCGTTGCCTAAAATATATGGGGTTCAAATGGATTAGTATTAATTTTGGTGTTTTTAATTAAATTAATATAATATGATGTTAATTAGCAAATGGTCAGCTTTCTTTTACATAATACTTTAGATCTCAACTACTTTTTTCAGAAACTAGCACATTCTTTGTTGTTTGCCATTATAAATTTGAGTCCATAGTAATATCCGACAGGTTTGGAAATTTAATGCTTCAGTAAATAATTGATTATTTTACCTTAATCAGATTATGGAGGATGTAACCATTAAAGAGAATTAGTGCCCTATTTACAAAGCGTCTCTTAATTATCACCCTAATCACATTAAGGAAATTCGGTTTTTGGTGTTCGAGCATCTCTTCAGGCAAAAAGTGGAGAATTTTGATTTTGATTATTACCCTTGATCACATAAGAGAAGCTATACAATTCTAACAATTTCATCATTTTTTGTACAAAGTCTTTCATGACAAAAATAGAAAATGTACAAAGTCTCTCGTGACAAAAATAGAGAATTTGACTTTTAGATAATTTTGATTGTCTAGACAAAGCTATGGAAATTTGGATTTTAAGACTATTTTGTCATTCCACTGTACAGACAATAAAAAATAAACAAAGATTGATTTTGATATGCTTTGACTTTGATTTTAGCTAGTTACTGTGACATAGGGGGCTTGGAGGAGGTTTGGAGTGGGACTTAAAAAGGCTTGGAAGTCTTTAGTGAGCCCTTGCAAGTCAAAAACGAATTTAACAAATTAAAAAAATATATTAAGAAAATATTTTGAGTTGGCGAATTTCAACATCCCAAGCAAATTTATCTTTTCATAACATCCCTTTCAGGGAGTGTCAAATGCAAAAGAGGTGAATTTATGTTTTCCTACCCTCTCCTTAAGGGAGTGTTAGAAGCAAAAATATTTGGATTGTAGAAAAGACAATATGCTTCAAACCTTGATGATAAAGAGTTGGATAGAAATTAAAGAAGAAAAGAGAGCTTTAAACAATATGTTACAAACCTAGATCATAAAGGGTTGGATATATAGCTTTCAAGTTTTGCAGTGCTTAGTTATAACTATAGCAAATTTAATGTACATCATGTGTTTCAGTAACATATATATTTAGTTAAGAAGATGAGGAGACTGTAAGTCCAGAGGCTGCTTCTAAGGAGCAATCACCTTCTCCTTCAGACAATTCCTCGCAGAGCAAGCGGGCGAAAGAAAGTTCATATGCCCCTTCGTCACAGAGTAAGTTGGAGGAAGAGAGCACTTACGCTCCTTCCGAGGAGCAGGCAGAGGTTCTTCAGGAGATAGTTAGCATGAAGGATGAGAGTACTTTGGCTCCTGAACAGGAGAAGGCAGAGGCACCTCAGGATATGGAAGATATTAGGCAGGCTTCGCCTCAGAAGCAAACCATGGAAGATGAGCCTAATAACACTTTCGCAAACATTATGTATCTCAAGCTGCCTCCGGGGATGAGTCCTGAGGATGTCAAGGATGGTGTGGAGGTTACTTGGGAGCATGCCCCGGACAAGGAGATTGAGCAAGGATCAGTGAAACCCAAGTAATGTCAAGCTAAGTTTTGGATGCGTTAGGATACATGCTCTGTTTTGGTCTTCAGTTCTTCTCGATCAGCGTATGGAGGTTGGCGACGAATCCAGCCAGCCTGCGGCAAGCCAACAGAAATTTTTTTGGTCTTTTTGTTAATGCCCAGCGATCGCGCAGGTCTTCCTTGTTACACTCAGGCAACCAACAACTTTTTCAGGCCTGTAAGATCTTCTACTAGTTTCTTATAAGTCTGCTCTAGCTTGTCATAAAATGTATAACATTCCTCATAGCAGGTGGAACAGACAGCTTTGTAAAGATTTTTTGATAGAGAGCTACTATGACACTCTCAGAGGTTCAAACCTCTTTGTATATATTTTTACAGTTTTTTTAATATAAGTAGATTAGTCTTTACCCAGGAAAAAAAAAAAAAAAAAAAAAAAAAAAAAAAAAAGAAAGAGAAGAAAGAAAAAAAAAAAAAAAAAAGAAGAAGAAGAAGAGAAGAAGAAGAAAGAAAGAAAAAAGAGAGAGAAGAAAAGAAAAAAGAAAAGGAAAAGAAAAGAAAAAAGAAAACATATTATTTAGTTTGTTCACATTGTACATTGTAGAAATGAGAAAAAAAATATATAATATAAATAATTTGAATTTCATAATTGATATCATTTTAATCATTTTTTTATGTTATATAAATTTATACACTAAAATTTTGACCAAATTCTCATAAAATATTATACTTTTGGTGGTAGTGTCTTTTATTATGTATTAAGGAGTGATAGAATTTAATTAAAATGTAGTTAGATACTTTGAGTTAATTATTTTTGAGATTCTTTTCCTACCCAAAAATATATTAATTATATAAAATAAATTATATGTTTTTAGAAATTTGATATACATAAAATTGTAAAGTTTAAAATAATTTGAATGTTGTAAAATTTGTCCAGACTCTAGTTGAATTGATTTATACAAAGTTAGTTTATTTAAATAACTTTCAATGAAGGTTGGCCCACCCCAAATTATTAATCCGTGATCAAACTTCAATCATAATTACTAGTGCAAAACACTTATTTGCATAATAGAGTAATTGGGTTAATTATCTGTTGGTTTTGTTTTCTTGGAATTAGTGAATAGTGTTTTAAATCAAATATATATTATAAAAATTTGACAAAGGATAATTCCTAAAATTGCAAATCTTAACGGATGTTATCCATTTGAAAATAATTTTCAATGAGTATAAGATTGCATCCAAACCCTCAAAACATTAATTCCTCAAATTGCAAATCTTAATTGATCAGTTTCATTTAAAAAACATTTAAAAAATTGGATGCTATTGATTTGAAAATAATTTTCAATGAACATAAGATTGCATCCAAATCATCAAAACATTACTAGAGTTCTAATTAAAATTATCAGTAAAAAGCACCCTTATTATTTGTAAAATTATCAATAAAAAGCACCCTTATTATTTGTCTGCATACTACTAGTATTATTCATGGTTAACCAAAGTCAACCATCAAATTTCATTTCTATTTCATTTAGCTATTGTTCTTCAATTTATGCCTTACAACTTTTCCTTTGCAACATATAGTGCAAATGCTAGTTTAATACATTTTCAATACATTTGAATAAAAAT
>APFE030408961.1:74612-101208 GCA_000404065.3 Pinus taeda | reverse complement strand
GAAAAGAAGAAAGACCCTCTACACATACTAACAGAGTATGATAACTTGAAAAGGGGTCCACAAGAAACAGTTCAAGATTACTGTGCTAGGTTCAACAATGTATATAACGCCATTCCTCAAAACTTGAGACCTCCACCTGATCTGGCCTTGATCAAATTCCCTGAAGGATTTGACCCAGACATGGCATACCAATAAAGAGAAAGAGCACCTCCAAGTCTTGCAGATATGCAAAATATAGCTGTAAGTGTGGAGGCAAACCTGATTGTCAAGAGAACCAGAGTAAAAAATGAGAGAAGAATAACATTTAAAGAGGAACCATCAACCTTTGACCAAAAGCTAGATGCAATCATGAAGGGTATGGAGAGGTTGGGAGATAGAGTTGAGACCATGGAGAGAAAGTCCTCCTGGGAAGGGCAAACAAGCAACACTACTAGGAATACCAATTTTAGAAAAAACCAAAACCCAAATGCTAGGAGAACTAGTCCTGATCAGAACATCAGACCTCCATTTCAAGAAAATTATGTAGAGGCCTCAACCACTAGTGAACAAATAGAAGATCCCCACATCAATCTAATGGGTTTGGATAGTGAACAACAAGTATTCTTAACACAAGATGATCAACAAGCCCAAGAATGAAAGCAATTCCAAGCAAAATCTAGTGAGTCATTTGATTTCAGAGAAGGGTGTGACACCGCAGTCTATGAAGTACACAAACAATACAAATTAAGAAGTAGAACCATAGATGTACCTGAGAATACCAAACAAACAATCAACAAACTGCCCAAGAAATCCAATGATAAAGTTGTCTTAATAGAGTCCTCAGATAAAAAACCACATCTACATCAGCAACAGGAGCAACGGCAGCAGTAGAATCCAGCATGAGCATGGAGGACTTGATGAAAGCTGTCAAAGAGCTTGAGACTCAAGTAATATAAATAAATGAAGCCAAGGATAGACTGGCCAAGCTGGAGACCAGCTATGATAAATCCAAGATGACAGTAGCAGAGAAACAAAGAGAAATAAAGGCCTTAGAGGCCAAAGTAAAAACTCTGGAAAATGAATTTCTCCTAGGTAAGACCTTAGCAGAAATAAAGATGTAATTTGGGCCAAAATTGGCCAATCAATACAGGACCAATGGAGGTCAATCCAGGCAATCTATGAGCAGTTAGAACTAATAGGCATGGCTCATGTGGAGATACAAAGAGCCAGAACAGCACTGGGAATCATGCCTGAGGAGGCCAATAAAATGATACACATCCTCAATAACCGTACTAGGGAGGAATTGGCAGCTCTAGAGATAAACAACAGAACAGATACAATCCTGACAGCTAAGAAGGTGCTGACCTTGAGGAACTTCACTCAAACTCTAGAGAGAAAATGTCAGGAAATGAAAGCAGAGATTGATGAATTCAGGGCAAAAATGACAATATTACAGGATAAAGGACTGCCAAGGCTAGTGTCTGGCACAGGGCAACTGCTGTCATATAATCAGTATATGACAAAGATCAACAATTATGTTGAAAATCAAATAACATCATCTAGCAGCTCTACATAAGAAGCAGGGCCTCCCTCTGGGCAGTCTCTGTATGACAAGTTAGAAAATCTATTTTTTATTGAACATGAGATAAATCATCTGTTTGAGGTGCCTCCAAACTTCTGCAGGTATACAGAGGCAGATGAAACACTAGTGAAAATAAGGAGGCATCAGCTGCCCCCAGCTGATTGGTGGCAGGCAATGCTGGAAATTCTGCCCAGATAATGCCACTATGTCATTCCTTTTGGAGAAAAATCAAGTCTCGGTCATGGTACAGGTCAGCAGAAAAATCAGCACACAGGTATCAAAGGAAGCATCCGTACAAGTGACTCACCAACACACCCAGACAGCAGGCTCAATTAACGCAGAGTTAAAGGCACAGCTACAACCCACTTTCCTGAGCCATAAAGTCAAAAACTGTCTGACGGAAAGATAACTGCCATCTCAGCATTAAATGTTGTAGTTATGTTTTTCATTTAGTTTTTGTAAGAGAGTTGGTGGTGCAATTTATTGCACAATAACTCTCTATTGAGATATTTTGTACCCTATTTTTGTATATATATCCCCTTAGATAACATATGGAGGGTCAGTTGTAGTGAAACTCTTTCTAAAGAGCTCTATTGTATATTTGAGACATTTTGATAATACAAATTGCTGGGTGGTGGAGATTTCGGGTTCCTATGTTGTTTGAAGATGGAAATGAATAACTCTGTTATGTTGCAGAATTCCTATGTCATTTGCTGGAGCAATAAGTTTCTCTGAACTGTGTATGTGTTTTCTGTGTATTCCATAATTCTTATGTTTTCATGATCATAGTAAATAGAGAAAAAGAATAGCCTAGGATTTGTTGTGAACACCCTATGCTCAATCTCTATTTCTAAATATGTTTTCTTCTAGATTAGCCATGGATATGAATTCTTGATTTCTCATGTCCAAACTAATTCTATCATTGTGAATATTGTTTAAGAATTCTTAACTGCTCTTAAGCAATACTTTCATTTTCCCCTTGTTAGCATAGTGAAAGATTCTTAGTTGCCTTTCACTCACATAACTCCATCAAAAAATTAGTAAATTGCTTCACATATGCCTATCTGGCTCTGCAGCAACACTCTGCCTTCATAAACATACTTCAGCAGAACAATATCTCAACTCCATTGCCCAATGGACCAGACTGTTCCATGATCTATATTTCAGCTCTGTCTGAATTCACCAACCCACCAAACTCAAACAAAACAACACACCATAACTAGCCTAAAATCATCCATCAAACAAAACTAAATTATAAAGAGAGAGCCCTCTCTGGTTACAGGTAGGCTAGGACCTGTAGCTGAAAGACTGGTCAGTGGTTAACTCGGCCGTATTCCCTTTAGGAAGCAGGCAACAACCTGAGTGTTAACAAAGCCCAAAGGTGATTCTCTGGTCTCCTCTCTGGATCACTCAGAGGTTTCCACTCCACACACTGTCGAAGAGGATGAACATCAGTTTCCTCCCAAAGGTTTCCTTTACACGGGAAGCATTCCTATCAGTATTTATAAGGATCTACCCCCTAATTATGTGACTTTAGCACAGTTGGTCTCAGGCACATCTAGTGCCTATTCACTTTATCATAACCGTGTTTGGGCATCTAGCACTATGCCTACCACAGGTCCATTCATTCAAAATTGACCTCCCAACAGAGGGTGAATTTTGTAGTTGCCTTAGTCCTAGTGCAACCCACTATTTCGAACACTCTTTTGTTGTTCGTCCAAGTCACTCATCTGGGTCAACCTGCGGTCTCGAGTCATGTTGCTATTAGTTCTTCGACCCCCCTTGTAAGTGGACAAGTTGTGCCACTGCCTAGGGGGCAGAATTTGAATGTTTCTATGGTGTCAGGCATAACCAATTTGAGTAACTCACAACCTCACATGGTTGGGATGAACCAACCTTCTTTTGGTGCTCTTCAAAATTCTACTGGTCTTGCTAGATCAAGCAATATCCAATACCAAGAGGTCTGAAATCTCGTTGGTCCATCTGGGTCAGGCAATTTCTAGTATCAACGACCTTATGAGACTCGGATTTAGTACCATACTCCTTATGTTCCATATGGTTCCCAAGTAATGGTCAATCCACCCTACATCCTGTAGCCTGGAAAACATGTTTAGCTTCGTCCATCCTCCTTTCTTAATAGCTATAGCCAGATACAGTTCAGAAATTTTCAAGGTCTCAATTTAGAAATAGTTCAAGTACCCTTGCAGCAGCAAGGACAACCTCTACAGCAACAACGGCAACCTTTGTTGCAGTAAGGGCATATGATGTTGTAGCAAGGATAACTACAACAATCGTAAGGACAAACCTTGCAACAGTCGCAACAACCGCAGGGGCAACCATCACAATAGTTGCAACAAACCATGTAGCTGCAAGAGCAACCTTTGCACCCGCAAGGTCAACCCTTGCAGTAGTAGGGCCTACCTAGGTAGAAAAAACCCTCATATACATATCAACAAGGTCAACCCTTGCAAGGACAAGATCAAGGTCAATTTCTACAGCAGTAGACCCAAAAGCCTAATGTCTAAGGGAAACATATTCATAATCCTTTTTTCCAAGGGTAGCAGGTCCAAAATCCCTATGTCCAAGGGAAGGAAGTGCATAATCCGTATGTCCAAGGACAACAGGTTCAAAATCCTCTTATTCAGGGGCAACAGGTTCAAAACCCATATGTCTAGGGACAACAGGTCTAGTATCCATATGTTCAAGGTTAACAAGCTCAACAACCTTTTAACTCGTATGTTTCTTATCAGCAACCTATGGCTACATAGTTTCAAGGATTTCAAGGTCAAAATCCTCCCTACGAGTAAGGTAACCTACAGTGAGGGGAAAGTCAAATTTCGTATGGACAAAACCCTCCACTATGGGGCCAAAATCCTTACCAACAGGGATGGGCTCCTTTGGTTGGACTCGCTTATCGACCTCTAATGCCTTTGAATACTCAATTTCCATTCTTGGCTACACTATATTTGCCAGATGTGTCTCACCTTATGAATTATCCAATTCTTCATTCACCATACTGGCCTCTAGTTCCATCCAATATCCTGAGCGATTATCTAAAGTTTGATGAAAAATAAAAGGAAGATCCCCAAGACGACATGATGAAATATCACCTCTAGTGCTCTTAGACTTCTTACATTGATGATTCTATTATTCTCCATCTTTTCCAACAAACTATTATAGGCAGTGCAACCAAGTGGTACATCGAGCTCCCTCAAAGTACTTATCATGACTTCAACTCTTTAGTCATGGCATTCCTCACGCATTTTCAGTTGCTAGTTCGCTATGAAACTGACACCTATTTGCTCACATCACCTAAGAAAAATACCGTGACACACATCTCTGATCAAATTCATGAGTGCAGATGTAGGCGTTGCCTAATTAAGCTCAATATTGTTGATTAGTTACTGACTAAATGGTTTACCAAGTCATTCGTCGTCTAATTGCTTGCGATATAGCAATGGGTGGGTGAATTACAGAGGAGAAAGCCATTATTTATGCCCAGTACTTGGATCTCATTTAATCCCAGTCTAGCACTTTGTATGAGTTATTACCCGATCCTCTGAGGTCATCATCCGATCCAACAAAATCGAAGTCACATGCTACACCTCTTGTTGATGGAGTAATTAGTTCAGTGTCTCAGGCCCCTACAAAATCTTCTTCCAAATTGAAGTTAGTCTCAAACTCTACTTCCAATAGTACCTCCCAAAATTCACCTAGCCCTGGTAAAACCTTAGAGGTCCACACTATCTAGTTTACCGTAGTGGACAAATCCTCAAAAGGTAAGAAGAAAGGCACAGGCAAGGGTAAAGCTGATGCCCCAAAACAGGGTCATCCTAAGTTGGTTGTTGGTGATGCTTCACAATGGAAGCCTAAGTATTAGTGCCTCATTTCTGTGGAGGATCACTATACTAAGGATTGTCCCCGATGATCCAAAGTTATTCGCTTGCTCGAAGGGACCCCAGTTGTCCTGAAAGAGCCGTTTTTGTCTCAGTAGACTCAAATGGTAGACCAACCTCAATCACATGAATCCTCAGGTTCACAAATGTTCATGATGAGTATGCTAATTAATGTGGCTACTAGATCAAAATATTATCAAACTCCTGCTCTGACAGATGGGAAAGAGAAAGAGGCCACCTCTTCTTCTTCTGCCTTACCAAGTTCTGGTCCTCTCCATATAGAGAGACCTAACCCTGATTCAGTTATTTGTCCACCTTCTTGAGGTGTAATAAGGAATTCCTTGTATAACCCCAACGCTCGAGCCACTCAACATTACAATATTGTTGAGGATTTGGCTTGGGCGCCATCAACTATGTCTGCTCTCGAGGTACTTCAAAGCTGGCCGTCTGAATGGAAGTGTTTACTATCGGCTATTGGAGGTAGTGATTCTACTAATTCTAATCTAATATGTTTTGATCTAGAGAACCATGCTCCACAACTACCTCATCAGATCTCCTTCCTCATTTAGGTAATCATTAATGAGAAAACCATTCATAGGACTGTCATCGATGAAGGTGCCTCTACCTGCATCATGTCAGTCACTTTTTGGAAGGAAATTGGTTCTGTTACTTTGAACTAATCCCCTAAGGATTTAGAAACTTTCGACGGGCATGATTCGTGATATTCTGTGTCTTACCCAATCTTGCCATTACTTTGGAAGGAGAGATAGTACATGTCGAGGTAGAGATTGTTGATGCTAATCTCAATTATAATATTCTACTCAGATGAAGCTGGACCCATGCCATGCATGCTGTAGCCTCCTCCTTGTTCCACGTGATTCATTTTTCCCATCAAGGGAAGGTAGTCACTGTCTACCAACTATCTTTCTTTGCCTCTTCCTCCTCAGATGGAAATGTTCCATATGTCAAGCCCACCAATGCTGCTTATGAGAGTGTGGGGGAAGGAATTTCTAAAGATCATGCTTTGATGGGAATTTTTCCACTCCCACTTCCTCATGTTTCCTCAGTCAACATGATCACGGTCAAATCTAATCCTTGGGTCATACCTTCACCAAATCTTGTTTGTACCTGGGGTGAGGTTATGCCACTTAGTCCCACTGAAATCAATTCTGTGGAAATTTTTTCAGCCTCAAGTTTTGTATCCTATGATTTTCCTATTTCAAGGACATCTCTCGATACATATTCTCAATCTCCATTGCTTGGTTCTTTGGAATCTCCTAATCCGTTAGCCGAGACTTTTCTTTCTGACGAGATTATCATGGAAGTAATGTCTCTAGAGAACCACCTTGGAATGATACTCATCATCGTTCCTCGTTCCTGCCTAGCCCGGTCATCATGTCTACTTGTCTCGAAGAGTTCTCTTCTTAGTTCCCTTCCCTACCACTTCAGGCACTGATCATGACTTATGAAATATTGTTGGAAGGAAATTTGGGTAACATTATCCAAACGATGCCAATTGATATTTTTGTCAAACTTAGTGTCGTTGAAAATGTCCATATCGGGGGAACTTGTTCTCCAAGTGAGATCAAGCTCTATACTCATCTGTTCCAAAAATTTCGTGATGTTTTTGCGTGGTCATATGAGGAAATGACTTGCATTGATCCTAGCATCCTCGTGCATGAAATACTAACTTATCCTCACGTGAATCTTGTTCACCAATGGCTCTACCCAGTGCACCCTAGGAAAGCAGTTGTTATCAAGGGTGAAGTTGAAAAACTTCTCAAAGCTAGATTTATTTATCTGATCCCTCTCATAGATTGGGTGTCAAATATTGTACCAATGGCAAAGAAGTAAGGCATGATCTGAGTTCTCAATGACTGCCATTCTAGGGCATGTGGTGGTCACATGTCTAGATATGCTACTACTCAAAAAATCCTTTGCGCTGGTTATTTCTGGCCATCCATCTTTAAGGATTGCATCCTTTCCATTTGCAAGTGTCATGAATGCCAAATTTACTAGCAAAAGATGTGTGCCTAGCATGCTCACCTACACCCCGTTATTACCATTGGTCCTTTTTCCAAATGGGGAGTTGACTATATGACATGTAACCCTCGTTCGGCTGGGGGGCATGGTTATATTATCGTTGTTGTGGATTATTTTATCAAATGGGCCAAAGCGATGCCTGCATACTCTGCAGACAGTAAAACGATGGCTCAATTTCTATTCAATCATGTTATTTCCAAGTTTGGTATCGCTCAAGCCATTGTCACTAACCATGGCTCCCATGATTAGGCTAATGATAAGCTAGGGATAGGCAAGTTCGAACCTATGTGACATCTGCCCTACATTGTTAAATGTGTGCTACCAAAAAGGGCTTATGAGCTAATTGATTATGAAGGAAATCCTTTATATAAGCCCTGAAATGGGCTCTATCTTAAAAAGTAATATGCTTAGTTTATCTTGCATGGTCACTTATATACATTAGTGTGTCATTAATTTTTGTGCAGTGTGGTTTGGTGTGTTGGTTTTCAAGTAGTTTTGATGCTCAGTATGTTTTTACTTGCTTTGCAGATGTTTGTGACTCCTCACATTGGTTTCGATGATGGTGCTTGTCGTAGTACCTAGAATCTATCCTCTGCGGCATGGGCCATTTATGACCCCCATGGTGAGTTTATTGATATTCAAGGTATTTTTTTGGGTCAAACAACCAATATCATTGCTGAGTACACCACAATTATCGAATTGTGGTTGGAAGACATTGCTCTCGACATTCGGGAATTGGTTGTCAACCTAGATTCACAGCTTGTTGTCCTTCAAATCAACGAGAAATATTCTGTCAGAAATCATTAGATATTGAGAATGTGTCTATGTATTCATCTACTCGAGAGAAATTTTGATTATATTACATATCATCATATTCCTATACATATGAAACATTGACAGTTGCATTGGCTAATTATGTGCTAGATAGACATTTACAAAACATGTGAAAAGCAAGAACAAATCATATGTACCATAGTAAGCAAGAAAATACTATATATATAATATATATTTATATATATATATATTATATATAATATATATATATATATATATATATATTATATATATATATAATATATATAATATATTATATATATATAATATATATATATTATATTATATATAGCTGTCCATAGTGTTTGATACATCCAAAACCGAAAAATAATATGTGTGTTCAAATAAAATCCATGGTTCGTGGACCTCAAAATGTGAAATGTTGGACCTAGGAACTAATCAGCATGGTGATCATGGTAGCATGCAACTACTCGTGCCACACGAGTCAGCAATCGATGGATTCGATTAGATACCCCACCATATGTCTCTGATACTATCATGGGATATCTCCCACCTGGGCATACTATGGAATCCCATGAGTCAACCCCTCGAGGTTCCTCATGATCTCATCCTCGTTGTTTCCTCCCTCCTAATAAGGAGCAACATCGAATTGACGAGTGACACACCTGGCAGTTAGGGACATCTTGGCAGGATGCTCTGGTCCAGCATATACATTGATAAAATGAAATGTTATGAACATATATATCTAAAAAAAATAAAAATTGTTGGGTTTTTACCTTCATCATCAAAATCCTCACCCTATGGGAGCAGCATATCCAGATCTCTGTGGAAGTCGGTACCACTATAAGGCCAATCCTTCGCTATGATGAAATGTCGTCATAGCCATGAGAAAAAGGTGGGCTTATAGGGCATCTGTTGGCTTTTAATGATCCTAGGCATCAACTAGCTCCACCGGACCATCCGTGGGTCTCATGGCATCAATGGATCCACCTCAGCCAACTGGTATTGGAACAACAGAACCTGCTCCAAGAAGAAGGTCACTAGCATAGATCTAAAGAAAAATTGCTTTAGGTTCCCCACCTTAACTTTTGACAACTGGCATATCATGTTGATCTTCATGTCTTCTACCTAGTTGAAGATCGTCGATGTTGTATGGTCGATAGAATACATGAACTTCGACTTCTTGGTTTCATGGTTTGCTTGGGACCCAGTCACTTTGTTGATGGTCAATAGTATCACTCTCAGCGTAAGATCTCGAATAGTCATAATCTTGATCTTGCCACTTTTGCATTTGAGGGCTTCTGGGCAATGTTCAACAAGTAGCATGGATATACCTGCCCCGATCGGCCTCGACCCATATAGGTTGACTAGTTCCCCCTCTAGGACAGTCCTGTGATAGAATAAATGTCTGAATTTTCTAACTCCAACTCTTGGTCACCAATGACAAAAATCTCTCAATTCAGATCCTAGAGACTAATCAGATATCATAACAGCTTAGGTTCAATCCGCATCCCTGGAGAAAGGAAGAACTTGAGGATCCCACATTTCCTCAAAGTGTACAATAAACTTGGATCATCCATTGCTTGTGTGTCAATGTTTTCATGTTTGTGTTCCTTCCAATCTACCATTTTCGATGATTCTTTCTTGCAAAAACCATTTAATCAAGTCAATAATCATCTTTGGCCAACAAAATTTGGATTTAAACAATGAATTAAAGAGAAAACATCAATTTTTCTTTGTTCACAGCACTGGTGCGCATGTTTTAGAAACAGTTGGGATGATGATGTGGTTGGTAGTTTTAGCAACCCTCGGCTGGCGCAATTCCGTGCTCGGAAATTGCATCCACCGAGGGTGAAAATTTTCTGCCAAAACTTCCCTCAGAAATCCAAAAAATGGATAAAAATAGGAAAAATTTGTATTAAAATGGATCTTAATGTCTTGGCTCTTACCTGCAACTGACGGCTCAGCGAATGAACTCCCAGATCTACTGCAATATGCTTAGGAAAAGTTAGGGAAAAAGTGGGTTAAAAGATTTTCACACAAAGGTAAAATGGTAAATGGTAAAAAAAATCACTTTTCCCTCCTTTTATTCATTTTTTCATGAAAGATTAGGGTTTTAAGAATTTTTGACTTATTTTGCCTCAGGAATTGGCATTTACCTTTTTGTACAGTGATAGGTCACAAATTTTTGATGATGGTATTGAATCACATTTCAGCTCTTTTCTCGACTCGTAAAACTCAAATGAAAAGATTGCCAAGTATTTTTCCCTTTTGACTTGTAAAAGAGAATAAAATGGGTGTCTGCTTTGAAGCTCTTTTCCAGCCTTTTAAACACGAAAATATTGTTGAGATCTTGTCGTTTTGAACTCGTTAAAGGATGCGAAACATCGTTTACCCAGTATACGTTTACCCCTTTTTTGGGCTGGGATGAACTATTTACGAAAAGGGTACTCCTTGACTGAAATGGTCAAGTGGTTCTCTCAAGTATCATTTTCTACCTTTTTGGGCTTGAGACACACAAATGTATGAGAATGGACCATGTGGAGTTTCTTTTTTATGACCTTTTCAAACTCTCTGAACATGAAAGACATACCAAGTTACACCTTTGTTGGACTCGTTAAAATATTAAACAACATCGGATTCATCACCATGACGAACATGATCTTCTCCTTCCTAGGGCTCATTAAACTTGATAGGTCAGATTCATCAGAAGGATGAACTTACAGTGCAAGCGTATGCTATCCCTTCAAGCTTGTGATTAAGAAATAATTTGGGTACCTTAGAGAAATCGTAGGGGAAAATGGGAAATTTTATTAGTCGTGTTGGAAACTCACCCTTGAACGTGACACTTTCGGCTTCGTGTTGGGTTGGGATATCCTCACTTCATCATTGACCTTCTTGGGTTGGGCCATTCATTTTTGCCATCCATTTTATCTTTTCCATGTCATAATGACCATCAATCCTATGGATCCAAAGGCTGCCAAACTCCCCGTCGTGTCGCCGATCTGTTCAAGGGTTGTCCTTCTGTAGTTACCCTTACCTCTGATTCTCTGTATCATCCAAAATCATTTGCATTCTTTTATCTCATGTCGATGATGCAAATACATCATGGCCCTCCTTTAACACGGTCACTTCCTTTCGATAAAACTTATTATCCAGGAAGTTGATCGAGAGACTCCTCTTTAGTACCTTGGAGCTTGCATTCCCTAACGGCAAGTTCCTCGCACTTGATGATAATTTCACATCATTGGCTTTCAATCGGGTTATTTCACGGGTGTTCGACTTCAGTTCCTTCATTCACATTCCATGAATTGTGTTGCTAGTACCTTGAGAACGACTATCATTCTTGTTGGTTTCTCTCGCGTTTGTTAACACTTTACATCATTGACTGGTAATCAAGCAATTTTCTAGCATGTTTGATGTCAACACATCTATTCACATGTTAGAATCTGTACTTTGATCGGGTCCTGTTGTAGTGCAAGACCCTAGGCTCAGATTACAAAAGTCCAGGTTGCAAGGCGATGTGACATGGTCGTGTTGATATACATTTATCTTTTAGATGGATGGTTGCGACCATACCATGAGTTGTCATATGTGACCCTTCTCATTATTGGATGGTTGCAACCATAAGTTGGTTTCGATATATCCTCTTTATCGGATCGTTGCACCCATGCCTGGATCCATTTACATGATAATTCTCTCGATGACTACATCCATACCATGATTCATGTATCATTTGATAGAGTTTTCCATAATGTATATGGATCTATACTTCCTTGCAGGTTTTCTGATGATAGACTCTGGTTCCCCACATTAACTTATAAAGAATTTCACCCCTCACTCTAGTTTTACCTTCACGCTTTAGGGGGCATCTGTTACACAACATTTTGTCATTGTCCTTGTACTCCCCGTTCCTTGATGCTGGAGGACATCTATAGTGAACCCTTCATGCTATCCCATCATGAAAAAACTCCCATTGTGTCCCTCTTCATGAGCAAAACAATTCCCCTTTGCATCGTTTTCCCAAAATCTTATGTTTTTCCTAGTTTACAAGACCAACACTAATGACCCGTGTCCTCCTCACACTGATATGTGGGGATTAAAATTGTACCTCGCATCGAATGGAGCAATTTATCCTTTTCCGAGACGCGCCACTCCTCTTTTGGAATTTTTTTTAAAATTTCGAGTCGAAGCTTCTAGCTCTAGAAGCTTCATAACAGAAGTTTGGTAAATGGTTAGGCTAGATGGAGCCGAGGAGGCCAGATTGGTCTCCTTTCCCCTTTTGCGATGGAACTACCTCAAGAGATAATACCTTCTCCCATGAGAAGAGGAACCATATCCCATCCATTTAAGCTATATAAACCTTCACTTTTCCCAAGCACAAGGTAGTGTGTGTGTGTGTTTTCTAATGCTAATTAATTTTTGTTTGGAGTAATCAACAAGTTATCCATACTTTGTAGCTCTCTAGTTTGTGTTTAAGGGAGATTGTGAGTTGGTTTTGTGTGCAGCCTAAAGGGAAGAGCCTTAAGACTATCATTGTTGGGGCCATCCACGGAATGCTAGCAGAAAAGTGTGTGGGAACCTAGATTTGTTAGAGGAGAAAAACAACATTAATATGCCGGTTGTAATCTCTTCTTGATTTGATGAATATGCAACTATCGATTGATTTCCTACATAAGATGTCATTTCACATGTTTATGGATTGATGTTTCTTGACTTGTTAAGTAGGTTGAATACAATTTGTATATTATCACATTTGTTTTCTTTTGTTGTCTACTTGTTTCAGGTGTTCACAAGATGGAACAAAAGATAGCTGGAGCAAGGAAGAAAGGTATTCATCAAACGGAGAGCGTACTAAGAGGTAGGCCCTCTTAATTGGTTCTAACCTAAGGAAATTTTCCATAGAATGTATTTTTTGTGGCTAGGACCGCTCTTGGGCTAGAGGAATTATTTGTGTCCTCGCTTACAATTTTACATGCACCACAATGCCATAATCTAGTTGGTATGGGGACATTCCAATTGATTTCTTTGTAGTCAATCTATCAGCCCATAATGAGTTGGTCAATTTGTTATTCCATGACTTCTTATTGTCCTCTAATATCTTCTTAATGATGTTTACCAAAATTTTGTTTGAGAATTCATCCAACCCATTAGCTTGAGGGTAATAAGCTATTAAATGATGCAAATAGACATGGTGCTTGTGACAAAAATCCACCATCTTCTTCAATTTGAAAGCTGCAACATTGTTAGTGATAAGTTTCCTAGGATAGCCTAATCTGGAAAGGGTATTGGTTTCAAGGAATTTTATACTAACAGAATCAGTAGCAGCTCTCGAAGGGATGACTTCTATCCCTTTGGTAAATTATTATGTAGTATTCAAGATCCATTTGTATTGGGTGGAGGAGGGAGGATGAATTTCACCAATGAAATCCAATCCCCAATGTTGGGAAGATCTTCCAACAAAGATAGGTTTCAGGGGCAAGGGTAATAATTTTCTCTTTCCTTCAAAGGTTTGGAATTTATGGCAAGCAATTACCATCTTATGGATTTCTAGGATATGTGTAAGCCAATAGAAACCAACTCTAAGGATTTTATTAGTAGTTGTTTTCCAATAAAGATGGCCTCCATAATCACCTTCATGGAATTCCTACATAACTTTGTCAGCATCATATTTTAACAGAAATTTGAGTAAGATACCTCCAACATCTTTCCAATATAAGGTATTTCCAATAATGCAAAACTTGACTTCTTTTAATTTTAGAAATCTAACCTTTGTTTTGGATAATCCTGGAGGAGCATTCAAATTGAATAGAACATACAAAAGGTATGCATACCAAGGGGAATTTAAGAATGCCTCATCTAATGGTGGAGTTACCAGCTCCTCTCAATCATCCAAGGAAAATACCATGTCGATATCTACCACATTAAAATTTGATTCAACCATCAGCTTGGCTAATCCTTGTCCATTGATCAACTTGGTGTGCTTTATTTCTATATCATATTCCAAAATAACAACTATCCATTTCCCTCTCTTTCCATCAGGTCCATTTTGAGTTAGAATATCTTTGACAACCACATTAGGCACATAAGCAATGATATGAGAATGAAAAATGTAAACTCTGAAATATTTTATTGCTTTGGCCAGAGCGAATGCCTATTTTTCCATGATATTGTACTTTAAAGAAGCATCTCTCAGAGCTTTGATAAAGAATGGTAGTGGATGTTCATATCCTTCTCTGATTTTCTGTAATATTATAGCTACAATAGTATGTTCAGATGCAAAAGAAAAGATAATAAAATCTTTGGTGAAATCCACACTGATTAAAATTGGAGCTTTTGTTAATGCATGTTTGACCAGATCAAAAGATTGTTGGGCTTCAACATTCCATTTCATTTATGTATCTTTCTTGAACATGTTTGTTATATTTCTAAGCAGTCCAACAAGATTTGGTATGAATCTTCTTAAAAATTTGTTTTTTCGAATAAAAGATTGAAGTTCCTTTTTATTCCTTGGATGAATGATTTTAAGGATACCTTCAATCCTACCAGGTCAATTCTAATTCCATCTTTGTAAATTATATGGCCTAGAATTTTTCCTTCTTCAAACCCAAACAATGTTTTCCTAGGATTCAGTGAGATACCAAGTTTTCTACATTTTTCAAATACCATGACTATATGCCTAGTTCTATTAGGGAAAGTAGAGGATAGATATGGATGATTTTTCTTGGCAGTGGGGTCTGTTTAGTCTTGAATAGTTCCAGGGTTTTAGCTCTTTTAGCAAAGCCTAAGCTCTGGTACATTTCACTGAGGATTTCATGGGAAAAAGGTGTGGTTCCTTCAATGGTAGGAGCTTGCATCATCCACATTATGGATTTAGCATCAATGGTGAAAAATATTTTTCCTGCAGAGGCTACTACTACTCTTTGTTGTGGGCTATAGCATGACTGGAATTTTCTGATCAATTTTGGGCAGCTATGGGTTTTGGGAAAAATGTAGAAAGGACAATTTGTATCCCAGAGTCCTATATCATCCATTTAATCAACAAATTTGTCCTCACACCAACAGTAGATGTCAAAGAGATCAAATTTTGACATTCTCTCATGTAGCTAGAAGTCTCTATCTATAAGTGGAATATGGTCCAAGTCCAATGGTGGGTGCACCATTGGATTGAACATCTCTTGTTCTTTCCTCTTCAGTGGCATGGCTATCTTCTAAAAATTTTAAACATTGACTGTATTTGGATTTGAAAGTGAAATACAATTAGGAAAAGGAATTAGAAGAAGAGGAACTAATACAGGGAAAATATAAAGGGAATAAGTAGAAAACGAGATTCAAGAAGGGGGAATCCTGTTAAACAAAGACAAATGTAGCTTTTTACTGTCGAGTTGACAATTCACTGTGTTAACTGCTTCTCTGTGTATGCCTCAGTAATTTTCACTTCACCTGTAAGCAAAGAGGACATATTGAAACTCTGTAAATGGGTGAGAGATGATGTATTTGTAAATTTCCCAGAGTTCCCGTTGAGGTGGCATGAAATGAAGCGGGTCTGTTGGCCAACGGTTTAATGAATTGAATGTGAAATGTTTTAGCGTGGGAATTGAGGTGATAGGTGGGTGCGAAAGAGTGGTGTCATGGAGCGACAAGAGTGGTGAATGATCATGAAAGGTAGGTGGTTTTTTTGAGAGTGGAAACCACTTTTTGGAGGGCCCATTTAGTGGTAAGTGGAATTGGTGAGAGGGGTGTAAAATTATGATAGTGCAACATGTAGGTAGAGGGAAACCACTAATTTCGGACACCCCCCCCCCTGGAGTTAACGTTCAAAGGGTGGTGGGCATGGGGGGGGTTGAAAACTCTTATGGGATGTTGGATGGACCATTGAGTGTGAGGATTTGATGGAAGGTGCCGGGTGTATAATCACTGATATGACGTGCATGTGGGTGGTGGGGTTGGAAAAAGAAATGAAATGGGGTGGAGTATGGAATAAACTTAGGGGTAAGTTATTAGACCCCTTTCCTTTATTAATTTTTTTTTCCTCATTAGGAAAAACACATGAACTATGGAATAAAACATTTAAAGGAATTTTTCATGTCATTTCCTCATTGTTATTCTTTCAATCTACCTACCCCTTTTTCTAATCTAACATTTTTTTTCTATTTTTGCAGGGTGCATTCAGACTTGGAGACCCTTTTTCACTTTTTATTTTTTATTTTTTATTTCTAACCTAATCTATCACTTATGTCTCCTATTGGTTCATATTGAACAGTTGAACTAATTTCATTTGTACTTAGCTACTAATTTTCCAAGCTTAAAATGTTAGGCAGATCTTTATTTTCTACGTTATCAATAGAAATTGAAATTTGTTCAATCATGCTTAGACTGTATGAATTGAACAATATTTTGGGTTTTCTTTTCTTTCCATTTTTTCTCTTTTGTTCTTTTCCTTTTCTTTTTTTTTTTATTTATTTTAAATACCATATATTTTTTTTAAAATCTATGAAGAATGTAAAATCTACAAAATGTGGGATACTCAACCACCTTGAGATCCTATAAATTATAGGACCATAACAGTCTATTTGTCCTTTGAGGTTTAGAGGGCTCCTTAGGGTTCTCTTCCTCTACTTTGTGTTTCTCTTTCACTTTTCCCTTGCTTTCTGCTTCCCCCTTCTCTTCTTCCTTTTCTTCTTCCTTCTCTTCCCTACCCCCACTACTAGAGGCTGGTGTTTCTTCTTGTTGTGTGCAGGTGAGGGCTTCCGTTTAATTAAAAATATCTCTATCCATGTTTATGAATTTAGTCCCTAACACATGGTTCCTTAGGTGGCACAAGGTATCCATGAATATTAGCTTGATATGGCCATGATGGGAAATGTGTTGGTGCTTACCTTCCCTCACTTCTTTGCTCATTTAAATAATGGAATGTAAAACAAAATGTGGGATACTGAGTCTGTTTGGAATGGGTAACTCTGTCTGGAATCCTAGCTCATAAACCAGCCTAATTTGAAGGGCATACATATTGTTCAACCTGCTTCACTTATTCTAAGGTAGCCCTACAAATTTATCTGAGGCATCTGCGTGTATATGGAAAGGTAATTCCCAATTGGGACCCCCAAGGATGGGTGCAATGGTCATATTATATTTTAGCACTTCAAAGGATTCCTGACAATTTTCTTTGCAACAAAAGTATGAATCTTTAGCTTGTAGTCCAAACAAAGATGAATCCATTTTAATAAAGTCTTTAATGAACCTCATTTAATACCTACCGAATCCAAGGAAGCTCTGGACATCTCTTTCTTTTTGAGGGAGAAGGACCCTTTTAATCATGGATTTTTTTTTTGGTCAACACGTATCCCTTCGTTGAATATGGAATGGCCAAGGGCAGTCCCTGTATTCATAAAAAATTCACATTTCAGGACTTAATGAAGATTCATTTCGATGCATTTCTTTAAGACTTTGCATAGTTCAGAAAGAGCTTCCTACAAGTCACATCCATAAGGAGTGAAGTAATCTAAGTATATCTCAACAGTTTCATGAACAAGTTCAACAATGATACTTACAACTACCCTCTGGAAGGTAGAATGGGAATTTCACAGATCGAATGGAAGGAATCTATAGGAAAAGGTACCCCTAGGAAATGTGAACGTGGTCTTATATTGGGCTTCAGGGATGATCTGTATTGGGTTGTACCCACTAAATCCATCTAGGAAGGAGAAGAATTTCTTCCTTGCAAGCCCATCTAGGACTTGGCCAATGAAGGGAAAAGGAAAATGGTCCTTCTCTATAGCCTTGTTAAGTTAATGGTATTAAACATAATTCCTCCACTTCAATTTTTTTCTTGGGGACTAAAACAAGAAGGGACACCCACTCACTATCTAAAAAGGGATATATGAAACTTGCATCCAATAGCTTTTATAATTCCTCTTTCACAAGTTCCTTAAGAGCTAGGTTCATCCTTTTTTAGTGTTGGAACATGGGCTTGCATCTCTCTATGATGTATATATGATAAGTATAGACTAAAGGATTCACAACCTTCATCTTCTTATAATCCCAAGAAAAAGCATCCAGGTGTTGTCTAAGCACACTACATAATTCCTCCTCATGTTTGGCTGAGAGAGAGGGGTTGATATTTAGAGTTATGGATGGGATAATTTACACAACCTTGGCATGTTATGGGCTAGAGTTATCAAAGAAAAAAATAGTCTAGGTACTACTTTCAGGTTCCTTTATTAGTTCATTAACTGGCATGGCAGTTTTTGTCGCTTTTTCTAGCACATGTAGCACAAATGCTTCAGGATATATGAAACCTTCCTAGAGACAACCTCAGGTTGATAGGGGGGACCAGTGCCTAGGAAATATTAAAGAGTACTTGACATATTTATATTAAAGACTTGAAACACTTCGCTTTGTCACAAATGATGTAAATGGGTTTGATTAAGAACCATTCATAAAGGTACAATATATGAAGTAGCTTGTACATAGAAGTAATCAGGAAATAATATTCAACTCACAGGTTGCCAAATCATATTAGGAATGTGCAATGATTTAATTATTGAACCATAGGTAATGGGAGAATACAATCGAAGAGGAGACCATCATATAAAGCTTAAGGTCTAAGAATTTTATATCACAAGGCTCAGAGAGAAACAAGGGGGGAATATCTATGGAATGTTGAGATACATGGATAATTGTTTAAATATTTAATTCCTACAACAATGCATGCATTATCCACCACTTCTTTGATTTAAATGAATCTACATTTGAAGGAAATACATCTAGTTTCTACTTAACATGTAATCTACGAAGAAAATTTAACACATATGATAATACAAAGAGAGAAGAACATATTGCAAATCTAATAGGTTGTAATCACCTGAAACTTTGTATTAATCTCTTGAGAAAAACCAACATACAAGGAGGTTCAGACATGCTTTTAGAAAACTAGGAAAAGGTCCCGTACGAGAGAAGTATTTCCCAAAAATTCTAAACCATTCTTAAGTGTTTCTTCCCTCCTTTTATAAGGAGAGGGAGAGCTTGAAAAGAATTACAAATTTTTTTGAAGTAATACTAAGAGGGCCGGGGGGTAGCTGAATCAGTATTACCAAGTCAATAATATTTGTTTTCACAATCAGATTTGTATACGCTACTTCCAGTAATGAAACTTGCGTATATACACAACTGTAGTTAAGGAAACTAGCGTATATCCTACAAACTTATTATTTAGTTAATTCATCATATTTTGATCTTTAATCTGTGCATTAGAACCATATAAGAGTAACCAGGTATAGTAAAAACAGAGCAGACAATCACACACAAGAACACAAGATATAAGGTGGAAACCCAATGTGGGTGAAAACCACCTGCTGCAGTTTGTCTCTATCTTCTTTTAATAAGAAACTTCTTTTTACAATATTTTTGTACTAGTACAGTCTTATACCAGTACATAGGGTTCTACCTATAGAAGGCTACAACCTTATCTCGTTCTCTAGCTTCTCCTGGAAGGGAGCTACAACCCCCTAGCTCTTCTACTAGCTGATGTACTAGTACGTAGGCGCTGACCTACAGAAGACTACAAGTTTCTCTTTATGTTTCATAAATTTTTAGACTGGATCCATAAATAACATCAATCAAAAATAAAAATATATCGATATCAATCAATCTCCATTGTACCAACCAAAACTAAATCAGGCAATCACTTCTCTGAATGTTATAACCAGAATACAATAACAGTAACTAGAACCAGGCCAAAACCCAAAACACTGCAACAACATACAGAAGTAGCTAAAACATATGCTACTTCAATGTTTCGAACCTGCGTGCATATGCACTTTGCTCAAGACAAACTTGCATATACATTATTTTGAAATGCCGAACTAGCATGTATATGCACACTTGCTGTATTGAACCTGCTTATAGATCTGTAAAAGATGATTTATCCTTTACAATTATTCAAACATCAGCTATACCCAGATCATCAGATTTACAGATTATGACATGTGTCAATTATTCAAATAAAAGATAAAAACCACATAAAGGTACTTCTCTTCAAGCCTTAGGATCTTGACCCATCAATATAGCTCATCCTTCTTCAAGCAATTAGGTTCTTCCTTGATTCAAATCCAGCTATGCACCATAACCCAATGATCAGTATTTAGATCTTGCTCTTCATTAGATATTCAATTACTTGAGTGCCTTTGCCTAATGATATCCTCCTCCTTTTATAGTCTTAGGCCTTACTCAATACCATGGTCCAAAACCACTTAGAATCAATACCTTGGACCAAATACCTGGGGTCAACACTTTGGACAAGATACCTTGGACCAATACCATGGGTCAAAATACCATGGTCTAAATACCATGGACCAAAACCAAATTCTACAACATGTACGCACCTTTCCTTGTGGGAAAGTTCCTGTATATGCATACACACCTTTTGGTCTACGAACCCTTGTGTATACGCGACTTGGTTAAGGGGAACCTATGTATATCTCTTTTTCCTTCATTCTGAGAGCCTGAACTGTGATCTGTCATCTAAGTGAGTTTCCATCAAGGAAAACACATATGTCATAGCACCAAACTTGTTTCATAATGCCAAAAATCTCCCCCTTTGGACTTGATGGCAACCCCAAGTCACTCTTCCCCTTTTTCATCAAGGGTAAAGGGTTATGCTCCCCCTGAGTACATGCTGAATTCTATGATATGCTGAATTGTGCTATTCATGCTCCCCTTGACTGTAAGGAAGGTATGAAAAAGGATGTTCTATAAGAAGAACATGACTCTATACATCATAAATGACCTTCGTATCACCAAAGACTCATACATACATCCATCTCCCAACCAAGTGGGGATATACCAAGATTGATTCATCCACCCAACCAAGTGGGGATATACCAAATGTTTCTACATGATGGAATAAAAACATTACATCATCCATCCCATGCATAGTGGGGAAACAAATAGGTTGTTACATGACCTTGATAATAAAAGATATACAAGACATAGAGACGACAAATCTAAAGAAAGACAATGATAGTCATCAGCAACAACTGTCAATCACCATCCAGACCAGCAACCATGATCTCCTCTTGAACCTGTTCCACTTTGTTATAGACATTTTTGGGCACTACAACCCCAATCATAAATGTCCATAAACTGAGGGATCCTAAGTCCCTAAAAGTGTTGCTTCACTGCCTAAAGGAACAAGGTCAGCTGATTACATCATCTCCCATAAGTTCTCCACTAAAAACTGCTCAGAAATGGTCAAAACTGGACCATACTGAATACCCAATGTAGAAGGTGTGATGCATATCACCTTCCTAGTGTAAAGGGTGTGATGCATACTAAATGGCCCCTTTGTAAGGTGTGATGGTCGGGAATGGAGAAATGATAGGGACAAATTGCGAGGTGGAAGATCATGGAATCTTCAAGAAGCTTCCCCTCTGACACTTGCCTCTCTGTTTTCGACCAGGGATGAGTAAGAGATCATCATTCTGCAAATGGAATCAAGAACTATCACAGAGAGGACACTAGTGAAGATCTCAGAAGATGACTCACCCCCTACAATCATCTATATATGGATCCCTCATCACAGAGATCCAGAGGCTGGAATCTTGTATCTTGTAGAGAAGTGTTGTTGGGTTTCTAGTGTAACTTCATAGTGTTGGGTGATCTAAGCTTTACTTGAGGTGAAGAAGGGCTTTCTTGCTGGAGGATGATGCTGGGTCAAAACATATGGTTGTAATCCTCTTGCTACTTTTGATATTAATAAAGCTATTCAAGTTTTCCTCCATATTCTTGTATGTTTGCTTATATATGCATTTGTATGGTTAACACATATCTGGTCCTATGTTATTTATGAATATAGATCTTTGTTCTTCGATAGTAGTATGTTGTTGTGATTCCACAGGTGCTCTTTGAAGCTGGGCAGATGAAGAAGAAGCGGCAAATCTCTGTCAGGAAGGAGAGGAATCAAACAAGGAAATCAAGCGCAAGACTAAGTTTGGTCTCCTTTGTTCCACTCTTATCTATTTTCATAAAGGAAAACGAAAGCAGACTTTACTTGTTTGTTTCTAAGATAGCTACTAGTCTTAGTGGGAATAGCAGCATCTGAGTGGACACTATTCCCGTTAACAAAATGGCAACTCTTCTGGGGAGTGACTAGATTGTTTGTTAGCCTATCTTTGTTTCTTTTATAAACTTACAGACGGAGCCTGAAGCCAAGCCAGCTAGCCTTCAAACTGTATTTTTGATACAAATGAAAAGTAAATCAATGTTGCTTCAGTCTATCTCTGGGTTTTGTTTATGAATTAAACAATCGATCTGCAAACATTCTAATTGCCCTAAGTGGTGGTTCTAGTAACCTCCTTAGATCAACCCGTGTGATTTACATATATTGAACATCACTTACTCAGCCTAAATCCCTGAACTGAATTGCAAATTGTGAGTAAAAACTCATTTAAAGTCTTGCACTGGTACCATCGCACCCTGCCTTCAAGGTAGTCTGTATGCATCGCACTTCCTGAGTGTAGTAGGTGCGCTGCATACTGAATTCACTGTGTGACAGGTGCGATGGTCAGGGAAGGTTAACTTTACCTTCAGACTTTGGTTTTTTCCTCACTATTTTTAGTCCTATTAAGGAGTTTTGCTATCTTTGGTCAGTGTATCTCTGTGAAAGCCCCCTTCTCTTACATTATCCCACCTCCATAGTGCAGATAACTGTAAGTGTTTTTATGTGTGCGCTATTTTCAGTTCTCTTTTGCAAAGAAGTAGCATAGTCGAATTGTTGTTTCTTGCTATGAAAGTGTCGTAGCTGTCGTTTTCAGTTTTAGAAGACAATCCCATTATTCTTGATAGTCGATTATATAGTTACTATTGTATATTATTTGAATTAGAATTTTCTAAAGTGTCGAAAAGCAATTTTCATTTCGAAATCGCAAACTGTCTCTCTTACCTTCACTTCATCTTGAAAAGAAATTTGTTGAGTATTGTCACTTTGAAAATAATTCAGATTTTCACTTACCTTTCTTATCATCATTCATACATTAAGAAGGCTGAAAACAAATACATGCATGTGCATTTTCATTTAGACTGCTCGGTTTGATTTAGGACGGTGCATTTAGCGTGTGCTCTGTGCTCTTTGTTGAAAGATTCTTGACTTTCTTTCCTTAGTAGCTAGGATTTTCATTGCCAAAAAAAGATTAAACGTTTGTTTATCGTCTTAGACTGAATTTTAGGAATTGTATACACATCACACGATGAACCTGAAAGGAAAATTTTTAAGCAAGATCAAATTAAAATAAATTTAATGAATCTAACAACGCTTTGGAACCTAATGCATAAAATCTAGAGGTCTAGGCTAGAGACATATTCTGGCATTGTAAAACCTGGTAACTGTTGTTTTCATTGTTGGTTGGGTGATTCCTCCACTCTGAGATGGCAAGTGTCAGTACGGACTTGTGCTCCCACATACCATCGAGTATATATTGGGATACCACAATAGGCTGCATCCTTTATCCTTAGGAAGCCGTGTCTGTCGCCCTATCAATTGCAATGCACTGAACACAACATCCGTGAAGATTAACTGTCGTACCGTAAAAAGTATTCTATAGTTTTGTGATTGGTTTGGTAATCCCCTCTGCCTAGATCTCTAGAGAAGTCTATTTTGCTCCTTTTCAAACTCCTTAAAAGAAAATTTCCTCTGAGCACTTGTCACTTCGGGATCACTAAAAATCAAAGGTGACTAGAGTCATCTTTTGTTTCTTCTCGACTCTTTAAAATTGAAAAAACAAGTTGTGTCAAAGCGTCTACAATTCATTTTAATCGGAATAACATCCCAAATTCCCTCGTTGGTCTTTAGGTTGAGAAAAATGGAGTCTACCAACCAAGGATTTCCCCTTGGAGGAAATCCTAGTCCCTTCTCCTCTTGGGGAGATGTTGGTGCACCCCATATGGCCACATTGTCACTTCCAGGGTTGACGATTGGTTTTCCTATCTCGCTCTTCTCTACCTCTGTTTTTCAGAATACCATAATTCCTGAAAAGTCAAGTCAGCAACTAGATGATACTAAAGTTTCCCACCAACCTTCTACTTCATCTGATTCGCCCTCTCCTCCTTCCTCTTCACTTGATAAAGCTGATAAAGCTAAAAATAAAGTAAATGAGAAGAAGAAGAAGCAGAAAGAGAAAAAGGAAAAGAAGAAAAAGGAACCAAAATCGAAAGGAGGAAACCAAGCATCATCTAGCGAAAATCCTCACACCGCGCCGTCTAAACCTAAATCTCCTTGTGTCATTTGCAATGGAGACCACTATCACTGAGAATGTCCTTGCATCCCTCAAACCTTAAGGGACTGGTCTCCTCGTTTGCACAATCCAGTGTCATCAACCTCTGATGATCATGTTGAATGCACACCATCAACCAGTGAAAGTGAAGCACCTGGACAGAAAACGAATCCTAGATTTCCTTGTAAATTGTGTGAAGGCAATCAGTCGTCCATCATTGTCCCTTCCTTGATGAAGATAAAAGAGTTTTGGATGACCATCCTACTTCACCACTACAGCTCCCTCCTAGATATAAAAAACTCTTGCCAAGTCCACCACTGGTTGAAATCCAGTTGGCCTACCATTGTGGTCAGTCAAAGCGTCTATCATTGAAAGTGAACCCTCTAAATCCATACCAGATGAAAGTCAAAAGGTCGACATGGCAGTTGACCTAGTCTTGCCTTCAGAGTGTTCATCTTTGAATGATACTGTCACTAAAGAGAAAGAGAATGACACCGTTCAAATTATTTTCGTAAACACACACTCCGATGAACTTGGGGGCAGTCCACCCGTTCCTTTATCACAGGAAGGAAGTTCATCAGAGTCATATCCGATCGTCTACTCGGTCCCACCACCAAGCAACCTAGTCATTTCCTTCGACTGGAATCTACTAGGCAGACCGTGTTTACCAGCTAGCGTACCATTCCGAATCATTGTACAAGCTTATAGAATGGTCATGGCTAGTACCATCATCGATGAAGGGGCTTCTATGAGTATCCATTCCTCAACTACTTGGAAAGTGCTTGGTTCGCCATCGCTTTTGCCTAAAATGAGAAATCTGACAGGCTTTGACAAAGGAACCAGTCGACCATTAGGGATCCTTCCAAATGTGCCCATTACTTTGAGAAGGAAAACAATTCACATGAACATGATGGTAGTTCAAGAACCCTTGGATTATAATCTACTCCTTGGACGCGACTATATTTATTGCATGGGAGTCATCGTCTCCTCACTTTTTAGAGTAATGTGTTTTCCGCACGAAGGCAGAATGGTCAAGCTCGTAGACCAAATGTCATTCCCTGGTTCAAACATCGCAAATAGTCAAATTCCATCCCTAAATGGTCTTTTCACGCAAGGAATGTCTCATCAATCTCCAGTCTGTCCACCTAATGAGCACGAGTGATTCAGGAGGATGTGACTGAAACCCAGGGGGCATGCACCCTGGTCTGTTTCGGCAGGGAAACCTTGGGTATAGAGTAGGTGTCCGTGGAGGATATATGACTAGTCTGACACACCCTTCCTCACAGGAAAATGGGATTAGGCTGGAATAAGATACCTTCGTTAAAGTTATGTGAGTGGAGTAACTCTACGCCACTCACCTTTGTCTATTTCGGTAGACATCGCCAAGGAAACATTCTATCTACTACGCGAATGGAACTTTCATGGTAACCTAAGAATTTTTCACTATACCTGGGGTCATGCAAACCTTTCCGCATACAAGCAAAGAGCGACCATTTATTTTTTAAATTTGTAGGACCTCTAACCCTTTAATCCTGTAAGGTTGGTCGTTTCCAAGCTTGCATAAAGAAAGGATCCGGGGCAAAGCTTACAAAAGGTGCAAGCCCCATAAAAAATGGCATCTTGAATGAGACATCCTTATTATACGACTGGCGAGCAGTTTTACCGTAGGGTTCAAGCTCGTTAAAAATAAACCTGCCACGAGTAGTTTTAGTGCATAGTTCAAGCTTGTTAAAAAATAAACATAAGTCATGAGTAAATGTTTCCCCCAAAGTTTAAGCTCATTAAAAAGTGAACCAGTAAATAACCATTGTGAATGCCTTATTGCTAGCCTTTGAGCCTTGGTCGTGTTCTCGCCATCACCTCCACTCTGTTTTTAGCCGATCATTCACCTCCATATGATTGTTTACCCTTTCGAGGAACATCTGTGAAGAGGGATTCTATTAGCCATCCTTGTAACACTGCCGTGATTGGAAAATTCCAAACCTTACCTGGAATCAACTGCTACCCGAAATCATCACTCGTTCCTCGAAAAC